>SNQJ01S0068369.1:45106-78677 GCA_010110895.2 Picea sitchensis | reverse complement strand
AGCTTTGGGTTAGTTAACTGAAACTCCCAGCCATGCATGGCCGAGAGTTCGTCCAAAACCCTATCTCCTTCTAGCCTATAAAAGGAGGGGTAGGGGTACTATTTGACAGAGGAAAACGATAGCAAAGAAACTCTGCCCAATTGCTGAATCCAATTTTCCCAACCCTTTAGCATTTTCTTAAGCTTAGACAGAATTCAAGCAAAGCAGTTGGAGGACAAAGAAGAGGAGGAGCCCTGGATCAGGATCGAGGAACGGTGGCCGATCTCTATTATCATTGTAAGTTGATTCATCTTGAGATTAATAAAGAGTACTTTTCCCGTCCCAATGCACGAGTCTTATATGCTTTATTTGATTTATGCTTAATCTCTAACCCTCTAGTAGAACAATAGCATGCATGCGTAGTGTTTTTGTCTTTATTGCAGGACCGTCTTTGGAAGGAGCAACAAAAGCAAGGAGATAAAGCACAACGGAGGATCTACACCAACCGTCAATAAAAAGGTTAGTTTGGTTCTATCCTTGTTTTCATGTGAAAAAAGGGTTTTAGGTTTGGGGTAGAAGGTTAAAAGTAATTTCTTAAGGGTCATGATCTGCATGCAAGTTTAAGACCTAGCTTGTTAGTCCGTAGGGTATAATTTCCCAACAACAAAAACCCATGTAAATGAGTTTTGTCTTCATAAAAGAGGATTTCTTCAAGTTTATCAACAACTTCTCCCACTGCAATCTCCTCATCACAAATGTTAAATGCCTCAAATGTTCTTCTTCAGTTTTACTGAAGACTAATATATCGTCTATATATACAATCACAAACTTACCAATACAATATTTCAATACCTCATTCATAAACCTAATAAAATTACTCAGGGCATTTGTTAAGCCAAATAGAATAACAAGCCACTCATACAAGCCTTCATTTGTTTTGAAGGTTGTTTTCCACTCATCACCTTCTCTCATTCTTATCTGGTGATATCCACTTTTTATATCTATCTTTGAAAAATAATTTTCTCCGATCAAACAATCCATTAAGTCACCCATCCTTGGTAAAGAGAATTTGTACCTGATGGTGATCTTTTTTATGGCTCTTGAGTCTGTACACATTCTCCATCCTCCATCCTTCTTCAAACTCAACATAGTTGGTACTTCACATGGACTCAAGCTTTCTATGACTGAACCCTTGTCCATAAAATCCTGGAATTGTATTTTTACCTCCTCATTTTCTTGAGTTGTCAACTTGTACACTACTTTGTTTGGAAGACTTTCTCCCAGTATTAGATCAATGTGATGGGTGATACTCCTAATGGGTGGCAATGAGTTAGGTAACACATCCACTACTATGTCAGCAAAATTTTCTAACCTCTCCTAAATTTATTTAGGCAGATCATCCATAGATGTACTTGTAAGGATGAATCTGGGTTTCCTTACCACAACAAATTGCATCTCCTATTCCTTCTTGATTTCACTCAAGAGTTCCTTTCCACTCATGAGAAGTATACTTGTATTGGATTCTTCCTTCATTTTCTTTTTCTCAATTGGTGATAACATGTGTTTCCTACCATTTTTCTCCAAGGTATAAGCATTTTTTCTCCCATAATGAATGACATTCTTTCCATAGTTCCATGGTATCCCCAAAAAAACATGACACACATCCATGGGAATAACATCACACAAAATCTCATCTCTATATCCTCCTATATTAAATTCAACTAAACATTGTTTAGTTATTGTTACCTGGTGTCCCTTCTACAACCATGAGACTCTATATGAACTCAAATGTGCAGTTGTCTCTAGCTCCAACTTCTCCACCATCTATGTGGATACTAACTTATCAGTGCTCCCATTGTCAATTATCACCTTGCATACTCTATCTTTAGTCTTACAAGAAATTTTGAACAAATTGTTCCTTTGCATTTGTTTTTCCACCTTTGGCTCTGGCTTTAAGAGAACCTTCTTCATCATCAAAGATCTCCCATCTTCTGCACTTTCTACCTTAACATTTTTCTTCTTCTCTTCTGAAATGTGAGATTCACCTCCTCCTTCTTTATTTCTCTTGGAACATTCCCAAGACATGAGTCATGTCTTTCCATAGGCATAACACTTCACTTCTCATCCTCTGCCTCTTCCTCTTCCTCGAGGAAAATAATTTATTCCACCACTTTGTCTCCCTCAAGAACTTCCTCCTCTTTCTGAGTGATTATGTGGTTTTCTAGTCTCCACCTTGGGATTTTGTGCCTTATCATGGGCAATTCCCTTACCTCTGTTCATACTTCTTCCTATGCTTCGCTGGCTCTATTTTCTGACCAACTTCTCCTCTTCCTTCAGTGCAATCTGGTAAGCATCCTCCACTGTATTTACTGTCAACATGTTGATTTCATCCTAGATTTCATATCTCAGAATATTTATATACCTGGAAACTGTTTCATCGTATTTTTCTCTCTTTTCATTCCTAATGTTCAGCTTGTAGAACTACTATGTGTACTCTTTCATTGTCATTCCCTTCTGTCTCAGGTTTTGCAACTTCCTGAACAAATTTGTCTGATAATCCTTGGGTTGGATTTAGCCTTCAACTTGGCTACCATTCTGTCCCAATTCTTAATCTTTTTCTTTCCTTTTCATCTTCTTTCATCCTGTAGTTCATCCCACCACAATGTTGCATGTCATTTTAATCTAGTGACAACATGCTTCACCTTATTCTCCTCATCGACATATTCATAGTCGACATACTTATCCATGGATCTTATCTGATCCAACAATTCTTCAGCATCTAAATTTCCTTCATACATCAGGATGTCTATCTTTGCTCTATCTCCCAACTTGACAACTTCTTTCAGCAAGTGCTCCTTTGCAACATCCTCTGCTACAACTTCTTCAACTTTTGCTTCTTCGTTCTTTGCATCATCAACGTCTCCAGCATCAAGTTCTCTCCTTTTTGTTGTCTCCATAACATCCAACCTTGCACACAGTTCTCTCATTTCTCTTTCCACAGCTCGATTTCCTACAAGTGGGTTTGTATGTCTTCTAGGCGGCATTGTGCTGAACTTTTCTCCTTCACACAAATACCACTTGATGATATCATGCTACCTCTTTGTATCATTTCTCCTTTGCCTACTGTCTGCAAGGAAACGTGCAACTCCAATACCATTTGAATTCGCCCCCTCTCCTCCTAGGGGTTGCACGACCTATCGGTCAAGGATATTCACAACACTAAGGTTGAATCAGATTTTTGGGCCTCTAGCAGACCCTGGAACAACTTACACAGGCCCCCGATTATTACCTCACAGGTTTTGAATTACCCGCACAATTATTTTCTGGTGCCTCTGGTAACTTTAACTGGTGGGCGCTAGCTCTACTGGCTAGGCTCTTCTTATCATATGACTGTGGGATATAAACTCAATCCAACCCTCTTCTTGACTTCGGGCTCCACTGGTTTTGCAACCTCCACCCTTGGTTTCTTACAAAATCTGTTTTTGTCGAAACACACAAATCTCTGTCATGTGTCCTTGTGTATTCGACAATCCAAATCTATTTCAGCCTTCGAGACTTTGCGAAGATTTCACTTGCTCCATGCAATGCTTCAGGATTTCTTTCCCATGAACTCTACGATATGCAACCATGTATTCTTCTTGCAGCCAATGACTAGGATCACTTCGCAACTTCAAAGACCCTGCTTCTTAAGCACTTTCAAACCCTTTGAACCATGAAGTGCATAAAGACTCCTCAACTAACCTTCGTGCAAATATCCCAGATATGACATTTTGGAAAGATCCCACTTCCTCCTGAATGGATCTTTCTCGTTAATTTCCAGAATATTTAAGGGATCCTCCCTTATTGAATAATTCTCACCCGCTCTCCCTCCTAAGATTGTTTTTCCTTCGATCTACTAACTCCTTAGAGAGTTTCTTCGACACTTGGTCAAATTTTGACTCTATGCACGCCTTGCAACAAGTCTTCTTCCATGACTCAACTTCTTGTGGATGACTATGCATACCTGGAAACAACTCTTTATATTGCTCTGGGAAATACCCTTAAGTTACTTCTCTTGAGCTTCTGAGTCAAAAGGATCTGTCAACGCACTCCTTGCAAATAATTATGCACTCCTTTCATACAAAGCTCCAAGTTCTCTCTCCTGAACTTGTTCCTCCTCGACACTCTAAACTCCTTAGAATGACTTCTTCGGTACTTAGACAAATATAGATTCTACACACACCTTGCAAGAAGCTTCCTTCAACTTAACTCTTGATGGTAGATTGTTCACTCATTGCAACATTTCTTATATGGTTTAATTGTTCCTCTTGAATAATATGACTCTGAGTACATTTTATCCCATGCACACCTTTAATCTATCCCTTCTGGACCTTCTGAGTCAAAACAAAATATGTACTCCTTTTAAACAAGGTCCATAAGAGATAACGTGAAACTCTTTTTTGAAAGGAGTACAAATATCATGAAACTTATGTACTCCTTGCAAACAAAAGTTTCACGTTATCTCTTATGAGCTTCTGAGTTGAAACAGACTCTGTCAACGCACACCTTGTGGATACTATGCACTCCTTGCATAGGCTCGTAGAAGAGAAACAATTGAAAATTATCTAATATCTCATAGATTCATACATTCAACCATGTCAGTTCATTCATAACATAAGAATAAGTAACAACACAGAATTGCAATTAGAAAAAAAACTACCATTCATTCTTTCAGATAGACACTGTAACAACGACACCAAACATGTGGATCAATGCTTCTTTGTTATATTCATTCAGATGATATGTACATGGACTCATACAACTCTGATAAGCTTCAACAACAATAACATTCGTCTACAATACTCTTCAATGGCAATAACCGTCAACATCATTCAACTAAGTTCCAACAACAACCTCTACTTCAATGACAACCTAATTTAGGAAACAATACATTTATTTATACAAGTGGGCTCATAGAGATTTTCCCTCTTACTACCTTAGTGTTATCCTATAGAATAAAATATTTCAACTACTAATTATTTATTGCAATAAATGTTTGAGACAAACAGATAAGAGAAAGCACTTTGAATCTGTACTTCAAGCTACTACATTAAAGAAAAATTCATTCCCCATCGATCTAATGTGATCGTTCAACTCCTAAGAATTAAAGAAGTTCTTTAATTACAATATTTTCAAGATTTCTCCATGATATGCCCTTCTTAAATTCAAAAATCACTTCAAAATGTGCACTAGTGCACTGAGCTGTCTTCCACTCGCGCTTGATGATGATGCTCCTACATCAGAAATGCACTCAAGGGAAGGAATTCTTACTCAAGGAGGACAAACACCATATCTTATAGCTTAGGAATCCTTGGGGATGGTGAGAAACTTGAGAAATGAACTCTAAATTTAACTTTACTAAAAAGGGAAAGTGTTGTGAGACATTATTCTTGACACTTGTAATTTCTCCCTTGCATAATAAAGGGACGTTCCAAGAGTCAAATATTGAAAAGGATGTTACACTTAGGAGGGAATACAAAAACATCTTCCTACCTTACATAGGGTTTGGTTGTCTCATGAGGAGATGTTAATATATTTTACCATTAATATATTAGAACCTGTGATTTGAGTTGCATACTTGGTAGAGTATATTACAAGTTTCTCTGACTTGGTTTGAGTGGACTAAGAGGCTCAAAATATATTCCCCATTGATAGGGTACTCGGGATTAGTTTTTTACTAGATACCTATTTTATTATTTTTAGTCCCTAAGGATGCCACTACTGAATGTGACTCCATGCACTAAGGGAAAGGGTGGTAGTAAGATCCTTCAAGAGGAGTACCATTGTTGAGTATGGTTGTGATATCTAGGGGTGAATGTGGTAGTATGACCCTTACACACCATACCTTGCAAGGTTTTTGGAGTTATATATACAAATAGCCTCTCCACCACACTGAGATTGATCATTTGGGATTTTATTTTGTGATATTAATTTGGTAAATTATGAATTGATTGGAGAGAGTTTCTATGTTCCCTGAAATTCTTCACCTCATTGATATTGAACCCTGTTAAGGGGAGAAATACTTGTGAAGATAGTTGCATTGGTTGGGTGGAAAATCAATTGTTAAGTGTGATTTCCCCCTATTAATTGAAGAGTGGATCAAGGGCTTTTGGAACACTTTTTTATCAACATTTGTACTTCACTGAAATAAGGGTTACATGTAATTTCTATCATGTTTTAATTTTGTTTTGTTGGTTATCTTGAAACACCTCCTCAAAGTTCTCATATTTTGTGTATGCCTTTATGTATGCATGATGGGTAAAAGGATCCATGTGCATCATAGTTCCCAGGGTTGTAATATTGGATGTAAGTGTCCTTGAAAGAATGTATGCCAACCTATTTGTTTTACCCTTCTTATACTTAATGACTAGATGAAATTGTTATAAAAACCCCATCCACTTATAATGTCTAGTTTGTTGTATCTTACTCTGGGCCTACAAATATTGTAGTAGTTGGTGATCTGAGTGGATGATGGTCTCATTTCCCATCAAATAGTGTTTCGACTTCTTGACATGTTGAACCAGGGCATAGAGTTATTTCTCATAGGTAGGGTAGTTGAGAATTGTCCCATGAAATATTTTTGAATGATAACATACATGCCTTCCTCCTTGCATTAAAACTGCTACCATGGCATACCCACTTGCATATATCTCCACTTTGAAAGGATTTCACAAGTTTGGTAATGAAATAATTTGACCTTGAGTGATATTTATTTTCATCTCATCAAAATCCTTATACTGATTCTTCCCCCAATTGAAACTCTTAACACTCGTCTTTTGGCATAGAGTGGTGCAATTAATACTGAAAATGAAGCTATGATATTCCTCAAGTGATATGTTGCCCCCTAAAAACCTCCTAATTTTAGTATAATTTTTAGGAATTGACCATTTCATGATGGCTTCCATATTTGCAGGATCTATCTTGAGCTCCCCTCCATCGATCACATGCCCCACATACACTAGATACTGCTGAGGAAACTCACATTTATTGAGGTTAGCGAGTAGTTGGTTCTTCTATAGAGACTCTAACACCTACATGTGATGTCATATTTTCTCCTCCTAGGTATCACTATAAACTTTTATATCATCCAAATAGATTATAACAATTGAATCTAGATATGGGCGTAATACATCATTCATCAGTATCATAAATGTAGTGAGTGCACTAAGAAAACTAAATGGCCTGACCAACCATTCAGAAAAATATTTCCTTGTCTTGGAGGGACTCTTCTAGGTGTTTTCTTCCTTAATGCATACTTGGTGGTATCCCGATTTGAGTGAAATATTTTTCATGCTAGAACTGATCTAACAGATCATCGATCCTGGGAAAATGATTTTTTTTCTTAGTGTAACATTGTTTAATGCTTTGTAGTCGATACACATTATCCAATTCCCAACCCTTTTTGGTACAATTATGATAGTTGACACACAAGGTGAGGTGCTTGGTCGAATCAAACCCTACTTAAACAATTGTTGCAATTTATTTTTCACTTCATTTCCTTCCAAAATGAACTGTCTATACAAGCCAATATTCAAGAATGGGAAGTCTCACAATAATCGAGTTGTGTGATCCATATTACCCTTTGGTGGCAATCCTTTAGGATCTTGGAGCACTCCTTTTTATGCCAGTAGCAACTCCTCCAAATGATGTTTTTTCTCTTTTGTACACCGTTGTAGGGACGTAAGGTAGAATCCAAAGCCAATACCAACATTTGTACCAACAATCTATCCATAATTCACCAAGCCACATGAATTTTTCTACAATTGCCTTAATTTTAGGTCAAACAAATCAAAAGAAGAACATTCAAACCAATTCTTCCATCGCCCTCTTCTAGCAATATTCAATTTTTGGGTCATCTTCCAAACATCCTTCTCATGTTTTCCCAAAGAGGATTCAACCTCTTCGTTGTTTCTCACAGACTAGGGTCTCTATGCTCCAAATTTTTCATCTTGGTCTATTATCAATCCTATCCCATATAGCTCGAATGCTTCACTAGCTTCCTTGGCTGAATCTTCCATTATCCACATACATCCTCTTAGAACTAGAATACATTTCTTATCTAATAAAACATCCACCAATACAACCATTTTTTTCACTGTGGAGTCCAGTATGGATTCAAACCTAGTGAGCATCTACTCCAATGCCTTCACTAAAATATTGTCCATCAAATATTGCACAAGACCTTTTTCTTGAAGTCCTACCTTTTGATTGATTATCAAGATAAACACTTTCAATTTCTCTATTGCAAGGATGCTTAGTCCCTTGATTATTTATAGAAACCATATTAAATAATTCATTCCACAAAAAACTACATTCCCATTTCTTACTGTAAGGATGACACCTAGATATTGGTTTGAAAGGATGACTAAACAATCTAAGTGAGACATAGATGTTTCCTTCACCTTCCTTAGGAATTATTTTCTTATAAAAAATTCAAAGTCATCAATAGAGACATTGGTGAAACTTATAGTTCCACTTCAATATCCAATCTTTAATGTTACTCCATTGGACATACCAATCACCTTTTCTACCTTTGAGTTCACTTCCCTGAAATAAGTCTATACCATCTCAAGATACAACCCAATAACTTTGCAACATATTCCTTCATGAAATTGTGGGCCACACCACTATCAACCATGGCATTGATTGGTATTTCATTCAGTACTGCTAGAACATACAAAATTTGTGTGAAGTCTTTCTCTTGTCTTATTGTGTGCTTGTCTTATAACACAATACTCAAGAATTAAAAAACACCAATGGAGGGTTTTTTCACTTGCTACACAACATATAACTTCCACTTCATTGAAAAATTATTTGCATAATGATCCTTTGCATAAATCCAAAAAGAAATAATCTTACTTTTTTCCTTAGGACCATCTACTTGTGTGGCCTTGTTCTCGCTAGAATTCCCAAATGTATTTGTCTTTCCTTTTTGTTTCTTCTCATTCTTTCCATATTGATTCTCTCCTAGAGAATCCTCACCTCTCCTAGGACCACCTTTTTCCTTTTCCTTATAGTCCAACATCATGTCTACTAAAATGATGGCTACTGCAAGGTTTTCCATAGTCTGGTGTCACATATCATTTTATGCCCAAGGTTGAAATAAATTCATGTTGTGGAACAACTTCCTTCTTTAGAAATATTTTTTATTTCTAACATGATTCTTAAAATATCCTTTATGTATGCTTGAATCCGGTCAATATGCTTCAGAACTGATAATTGATTCCATGTAAGATAAAACTGACTCTGTAGCCCAAACTGAGCCTTCAGGGTTACTTTCATCTTTACCCAATTTTCAATATTCTATGTATTGTGCTCAACTACCAAGTCCTTCACACAACTTCTCCACAAAATATTTGTGTTACTTGTCAAGAACATTGAGTAGTATTTTCCTTGGTTGCATATGAACTTCCATTCATTTATTCCAAGTACTATTCAATATCCCAACAAAAGTTACCAAGTAACTTAGCGTTGTGGGTCCCATCATACAATTATGGTTCCTTGATATTTATTGTCATAGGAATTGACAAACTATGCCCATTGTAAATAACTCATTTCAACATGTTAATGGTGTCTTCCTTTTATTTCACTTTTGTCGCAATAGAGTTCAATAATTATTCCACCATTCTCAACCATTCATTTACATTGGTGTTCAAGGTTATATTCATCAGGTTCATGGTGTTTTTAAAATCCTCTATAGCATTGTTAAAGGTCTAGTCCATGTGTACATTTCCTCTTCAAAATATTATCCCTTCTATCCATTGTTACAAAGAGAGCTTGTCATCTTCTCGATATTCCCTTCTAAATATATAGGCGTATTTCTCATCCTCAGAGTCTTTGGATCTTTTCCACGGATGCTATCATCTACATGTTATCGAGCCTTTGGCACTCAATCAAAAGTCAGGAGGCTTGTTCCAAAGTTTTTTTCTTTGCTTCAAGTTCCTTCACTTGTCACAATTGAGAGAACTAAAATTGTCAAAAAATCAACTATGAAGCCACATGTTATATACTACCTATCATATACGGGGAAGAGTATGCTCTGATACCACCTACCATGGACCTACATTGTACCCATTTTTTTCTTTGCAATCTTAAGGTCCTCCCAAATCTATTTTTAAACCTAGGACTATGCATCACTTCCTTTCCTTGGCCGCAAGGGCTTGGCCAACTCACATTAACTACAACTATAATATGCCTATTCACTTAAGGTTTACCGACAACTTAAGATTGAAGTACAAAATATCAAGAAAACCAAGTCTACTAAACCAATATCATCCAAAAGTGGTCACATGTCCAACCATGGCCTCTAAAACATCCCAACAATACTTAACATAACCAATATCAACAATTATGGAACATAAGAAAAGCCACACCTTTATGGGAAACACCCAAGTCAAGTGTCTTGACTTTATTTATAGGGAGAATGTTACAATGTACAACAAAGGAGCGGGGTCAACCCCCTATGGCTCATTTACAAACTACAATTATTGAATGCACAACAACCTACAAGAATTGTTACTCCAACCCATGAACCTCACTTATCTATTGCAATCTTCCCTATATGCCTAACTATCAACGTAGTACAACCACATAGCTCCTTTGCACTTCTGATGAATGATCTTTTCCACTTATGGCTTAGCACTTTTTTCTATGAGTATTTCCTTGAACTTCCAAGCCCCTTCATTATAAGGTGGACCCAAATTCCCACATAGCTAACTTGATTCCCTTGATGACTTATTTTCCAACTGTTCATGTCCAACAACTATGCTTGATAGTGTGCCCAAGTCTACATAAGGTTGGAAATGTCATCTCAAGCCTATGGACAATTATTAGGTCCAATTCATCCCATATCAACCTAGTTAATCCATTCAACACTACCCAAGTTTGCATGATACAACTGAGTCTTTCCATGTCTATCCAACTTGGCCCAATTGTTCCTAGTCCACCCGAGTCCATCCAAATCAACCCAAATCCATCTAACTATGCACAAACTATCAAAGTTCACCTAACTATGCCCAAGTCTGCCAAACAATGTGCTCAAGTGCATTTGGTGGATGTGCACCTAATGGATGCATGCCCAGTCGATGTTCTCCTAATGAGTGCATGCCACAATTGCAATCCATTAATACTTGCACTTGAAGGCACTTTGGCCATCTATCACAAACCCCTTATATAGTCTTAGCACCCAATCTAGTCAATATTTTTATGCCAATCTTATCTATCTTGTGAAGTGCATGTTTGTGAGTGTGATTACATGTAGCAACCTTCTTTGTTGTTCCTCTCAATGTTCTCTTTGAAATTTCTCCTGGTGTCCAACTAATACGACCCACCACCCAATCTATGAGCAAGATAATCCTACTTGTCTATGACATTCTTTCCGATGGGCCAAGACACAAAAAAATAAATCTTCTAACCATCATCCTTCCCTTTGTAATGTCCCCAATTTGGGACATCATTACATTACAGAGGATTATGATGACCAGAGTAGTCAGTTGGAGATTATAGAGAGTACATGAGATATTGAGGGATATTTTGGGGTCTATCTTGCATCGCTCATCCTATTTCATCATTATGATCCATTCTGCATAGATCAGATTTGGTTTCGTTGCATTCCAACGATTTCCATGATTTTGAGTATTTTGAGCTATAGGTTAATTAAATGCACATAGGAGGTCATTTTGGGCACATTGCTTGGAGGAACCTCTTAGTGTAATATCTCATTGGAATCAGGAGGAAAAACACTATAGGATAGGATGATGAGAAGTGAATTTCAATGGCCAGGAAAGACAAAAGGAGAGATAAGGCACTTTTCACAGGTAAAAAGGTTAATTAATTAATTAATTAATAATTAAAAAAGAAAAGTCACTTTGGAAAGACAAGTGAGAAGGAAGTACACAGAAGAGGCAAGGGCCTCTATTATCTCATTCATTCATGTATGTTTATCATTTGGATATCTTGATTCTAGCTAGAGGGCCCATTTGTTGGGGGTTTTGAGGGTTTTGACTTAACAAACCCTAGAGGACGATTCGATGGTGAAATATTCCACCTAGCTTGTCCCAAGATTGGTCTCGGGGATGAAATACTACCCCACAACATTCTAGTCCAAATCTACTCAGTTGCACGAGGATTCTACACCAGTTACAGGTGCAGAAAGAGAGAGGGCGCACCAGTTGTGGGTTTCCAGCAAGAGGGGCGCACCATCCATTGAGGGAGGATTTGATCTAGATAAGGAGAAGAGATTTTGGGAATTCCAGGTATTGGGTTTCCTTTGCAGGTGTCATGGAACTATTCTTGGTGGATTCCAGAGGTATTTTGGTGGAGGATTTATTTGTATTGAGAGTGGGACAAATTCCCAAGAGGAGGGCACACCATTCTTTGAAGGGTGTCTAGATCCAAGGGTATAACATGTCCTTTGATGATCTGAGCACTTGGGTTTTCATTGTCGTGTCCCAATCTATCATTATAGCAGGTTTGTGGAGCCTTTGGAGGTCTCTTGGAGGGAGGGAGAATTATCTAGAGTTCCAAACATATAGGGGGCACACCATTCCTTGGAGGAGAGGTAGATCCATGAGTTTGGAGAGGATATTGGAGCTTTGAGCACCTAGGTTGTTCTTGCAGTTACCCGGTCTACTATTTGGAATCTTCATTGGAGCAGTTGGACTTCTTTGACAACAGGGCATAATTGTTGAGGCTATTCAGTGATCCAACAGGGCGTGGCATCTTCCATCTTGAGGTTTGGTACTTCATACGACTCAGATCTCATTCGTGTATTGGTCTTAATTGTTATCCATCCTTTGGAGGCTTGTGGTATTCTATTGCAGAATTTTGTAGCAGCTTCTATATTATTTATTGGAGCCATCTGTTGAGCATTCGATATCAACATCTTCATTGTATCAGGTTCTTCTATTTATGAATAAAATCAGATCTAAGGTGTTTTGGGCTTGTCTATCATATTGTTGATCTTGCATATGGTTGAGATATGTTCCATTATGGTACCTTCTTGTTTATTTCTGCAACACACATATAAATCATCAACATAAACCCTAATACCGAAATCAAGAGGTCAGCCTACAAGTAAAACACATACAAACAAGTAAATCAACAAAGTGTTTGACGAAATGTCACACTCAGTAAAAGTTTAAAAAGACACCCAAAACAATGATGTTCCTTGTATCTTGTCTTGGGAACATTACAGTGGTATCATAACTTAGATTCCTTCCAGCTAGTGGGAATTAGCACATGCATGCAAAGCCATAGAGGGGTCTTCCATAAGTATAATGGACAAGATATACCTTGAGATAATTTACTGTGAAATAAAATATTCCAGCCTTAGCAAGGAAACTAGGGCTCAAATAACCTTTTCACAATATGTAGCCTTAAGAAATCCTCGTTGGAGCGAAGAGTGTGTTTTACACAGGATCATCGTAGCAGAGGAAAAGAGAGCCAAAGAAGCTAGATGGTTGGAAGAATAGAGAAACCCCACACCCATTAGGACCACACAACTTTGCTACAGTTGCAAGGTGCCTTGGGAACTAGATCATAGGTGTATGGGTAAAGGTAAGAAGCATATTATTGAGGTACACTATGATAGTGAGCATGAGTGATGCAGGAGCATTGCTCCATGTCACCAAAGAACCAACTAGATAGCACATCAAAACACACATTCAATGGAGGAGAGAGACGCAACCCTCTCATTTTCAAAATTTGAATTTGAATTAAATGATTGTAAGATTGGTAGATCCAAAAGCCATGTATTTTTGCATGTAGTAGTTAGAGTTGCCTTTAATGGCTGACAACAGGTCAAAGGTCTAGATACGATTCAGAATAGACAACCATTGAATATCCATTCAATGTAATAAATAAGAGTAGGTGAGATGGAGGGAAGAGCTCGAGGAGCCCCCTTTTGTAAAAATATATTTTGTATCTGTATTCATTAGAACTAGCAGGGACAAAGAGAAGAGAAGAGAGGAGAGTCGAGACTCTGTTGCAGTCCAAGATTTTGTAACTTCTGTATAGGCATTCTTATTAATACAAAGAGCAATTTTTCCTACACTTGAGTCTTTGTGTGTTTTATGCAATTGAATGTCATATGTGTGTGCTCAAATATGTTGTAGATGTATGTTAGATTTAAATTTGTAGGGATAGACAAAAATTGTTGTCTGTGAGTTCTGTGATTTTCAGTCTGGGTTCTTTGTGGCTTCATGAAAGAGGTTGCATGACATATTATTGAAGGCTCTGTAAGCCAATGAAAGAGTGCTCTTTTGATTTCTGCGGAATTTGAGCAAAGACGTGCCAAGAGGGAACACCAGAGGAATCATAGGCTCAAGGGAGAAGCCTCAAGGTTGTTGAACACCTTGGAGGTGAGACTATTCAGAGAAGGGCACAGAAAGAGAGAAGACATAATCACTGAAGATTTTGTAGAATCTCTTCCAGGTGGGCATCGAGCAAGTGCAACGAGTACATGGGAAGAAATCTTTGTCAAGTTCAGGGAGAAGACAGAATTTCTGAGGATTCTGTGAAGTTATGCTAGGAGGGCATTGAGAAGAAGAACGCCAGGAGGGCGTGAAGCATTTATTTTCAAAGAAATACTTCGGATCTGAGTTATTTGAAATCTCAACAACACCAGGGGTGTGCGAGAGTGGACTTGTTCTAAGTCCATAAGCTCAGAAGATAAAGCGTGAGAAGAATGCGCACAAAAAAACCCTTTAGAGGTTTTTTGAGTTGAAAAATCTCAGGATGGGAAGTGTTTCTATAACGTAGATGAGACCGAAAGGAACTGGGCTCCCAATAGAAGCATCAAAGGCTGAGACCTTCAAGCGTCGAAAATATTCCAAGGAAAAGGAAGAAGCGTAAGCTCAGGAAGGAGCAACAACTTCCATTGGATTGGTAGAAGTGGAGAATCTGGATCATTGAATCTACGTCCAGACACACAAAAATAGTGAGAAGGAGAAGAGATCTAAACGGAGGATGGAGAGCCTTCAGCAGGAAGTGTCAAATAGCTGATAGTCGTCAAATCAAGAAGAGTCACACAGAGGACAACAATGGGACCATGAAGTTCTCAAAGCTCAGGAAGAGGAGCATCGACAATCGTTAGATCAGTTGCGGAGGAGGAGATATGGACCGTTGGAGCCTACGTCCAGACAATAGGAGAAGAGAACGCAAGGGATTAGATCTGAATTGTCAGATCGAGCACCAAGGACTGATAGTCGTCAGATTCGAGATAATTTGTGCAAGGTTTAACCCTCATAACAATAGAAGAGAGAGGACTCATCAAAGTCCCGAAAGCATCGGGACCGTCCATCTCAGAGGACGCGTGTCAAGAAATCCACATTTCAGGGATTTGTTCACCGAGAGTTCAAGAGTGAAGACTCCCCCAATTTCCTGAAAGGGAAGTCTCGAAAGAATCAAGACCGTCCATTATGGAGGATGTGTGGTAGAGATCCAGAAGCCACCAGGAGTTTGGAAGTGAAGACTTCGCAAGAATCCCAAAAGCTAGAAAGTCGAGATTTAATATAGATCGTTGGTTGACAGGAGAATATGAGCCATCAGATCACAAAGGATGAAGACCGTTGACTGGGGTTGGGATATTTTGGATTTCGGTTTTTGAGGATTGGAGGAACAAGGATTTCCTTGTAACCAAAAAAGTTGAAAGCCAAAACCTGGTAACACCTTTTGGTGTTAGCACGTGGTCACAGGAAAGGGTCACATGGACAAAAGCAAAGAAGGAGCCAAAGACCGTTAGCTCTTTTTAGATTTTCGGGATTGAGAGGAATGAGGTGCTTGGTATCGGGATCCCCAATATTATGAAACGTGGCATGCCCAAAGGATTGGCCCTGGGTCACAGGACAGGTTCATATGGAGAAGGATAGAGGAGATGCTAGCAAGTGCTAGACCCCTTATCGGGAATCATACTTTTGGATATAGGGAGATAGAGAGTGAAGGGTGACTTATATATCAAATCTTAATTAAGGACTGTGATCACGGCAACGATCACATGGAGGGGAAATCTCACACTTAGTGCTTAATTTTTCACACAACGAGTTTTCAATAAAGAATACCCGTGGATTCGTTCAAAGGGTTCAAGCAGGAGCCCAAAGATCTATTTTGGCTCAGGAAGGAGAACGATCCAGAGATCGGGAGGTCACAGACCCTATTGAGGTAGGGGTTCTGCACCAATGAGGTGTGTGAGGACATAGAGCTAGAGCTAGATGCTTATTTGAAGCAGTGCAATTATGCTAGTACAGAGGCTAGTGATTCTTACACGCTTGAGGAGGATAATGACTCTTGCACACTTGAAGATACTAGTGATTATGGCATTCTTGGGGAGGATAGTGACCCTTGTGTAGTGGATAGACAGTCAAAGTGACATGATGACAACACCTGCATTGCAACAAACATATCACATGGTGTTGATGACCCTACACCTCAGCAGAGTAGAGACGCTAGTGGGTATTCACACATGTTAGAACCGAGAGATGATGAGCTTCCTAGGAGGGCCATGACACAACTGTCATATTTTCATACACCCATGATAGCCACGTCACAAGAGGATATCAATGGAATTTCAGATGTGATGGAGGAGCCATGTGTGAGGGATGCACACCATGGACAGATGAACCCCTAGACCCAAGAGGAGAGACATGACTTGGAGACAATGGACCTTATACATACCTATCAACATGAGGAGATTGAGTCACCTCTTTCAGAGACTCCATTAGTTGAGTAGACTATGGAGACTTACAGCTAGATGGGACACTTACTTCCAGGAATAACATGCAATGATGAGGATGTACTCTTCATTGATCAGGATGATCATAGCACATGTATGGACACATCCATATGGGATCCAGGTGCAGTTGATAGTAGCAGGGTGAGTGGACAGGAGGCTACAACTGCTCATACATGATACAGTGTGATTCAGAGGGAGATAGCATCTAGTGATGAGGTGCAATGGAAAACATGAGGACCCAGTGGAAAAGTAGACAATGGGAAGTTCAACACTTCATATTTTCTAGAGAGTGTTGTTGAGGATTCCAGTGTTGGCACTAGCGATGAGAGATATGAGGTGGCACCCCAACATGACTATGACCAGGGGTCACACTACTTGATAGGACAGTTGAGATTCAGTGAGGATATGATCATGGAAGCCACTGGGTACATTGATGACATGCATGCATTGGTGATGGATTACTGTTGGAGGACATCAATGGCACATGGTAGTTCGGATGAGGGATTTTCCATGGATGACTTTCATAATCTCAGGGAGAGAGTATTTGTGATGAGGACCGACTATCATCAGTTGTTGACAGACATGGACTACCTATTGAGGATTGGCGTGATGTATCATGAACCTCTGAGGGAGAAGGAATCAGAGGTGGACAAACTCACTTAGGAGTTGGAGAGAACTCAAGGATTCTTGAGTAGCACACAAACATCCCTTCAAGAATCAGAGTCCAGATCAGAGGAGCTTCCTGAGGAGATTTGTTAGAGATCCACTTCATCTATCTTTGTGGATACTCAGATATGTCAGTCAGTCATATTGCCACAGGATGTTGGTGGTCTAGTAGAGGAGCACCAGTTCATAGAGGACACTTCCATTGGGGTTTCGAGAGTGGCAGACCTTCAAGTAGAGGTTTATTCAGTAGTATGCCCAGTATCTATGGTGCAGAAGGAGTATATAGGAGATGACACGAGTATGTCGGGGCATATATTTATGAGTGATAGCTCACAGAGATAGGCCAAGATATGCAGTCAGTTTCAGCTGGATGTATTGGATTGCAGGGAGGATACACACTTAGGGGAGTATGCAGATGTCACTCCTTTGTAGCAGCACAAGTTATGATATCTAACCTTCAACATTTCAACAGTTGCATGGGGGATGAGAGATGGAGATTGGTTTACCAGAAGTTGCAGGAGTTACTTCCAGTTGTACCTTATGATTGGGGTTTAGTGATGACTATAGGTGAGCAGTTATCATGGATACTGGTAGACGTTCTTTTGGTCGAATCCTTGGGATTGAACAAGGCAGGGGGTATTTTTCAGTCCTATGGTCATCTATAGATGTCTTTGTTATCCTTTCCTGACACTTTTATCATGGAAAGCAACATGAGGAGAGATAGACAGTGGATGAGGACATGGGGAGTGGCTAGGTCGATACCACCTGACATGATTGTTTTTACGACATCCAGCTGGATAGAGGTGGGTCGTCATAGAAGGCTAGTTGAGACTTGGTACATGATGGTGAGCATCATAGGCCAGATGATACCAGATGAGAACCGATGACTTATCACAGTGATCAGTCTCACACAGGAGCCGTTAGAGGATATTGGAAGTGATAAACTTCCAAGTTTTCCATGGGATCCATGAGTTCACTTGGTTAGCAGGATGTTTCACTACGTGATGACCCAGGTTGTGCCAGAGATCCACATACGCCACCATGGGTTGGTTTGGAGTTGTCCTAGAGGGATTTGTCCGATGGAGTGAGGAAACATTTCACTCTTTATCATCATGATCGGACATGGAAATGGTTGGACAGGTACTACTTCCACAAATATTTCTTTACATATGCAGTTTCTGGACAGTAGGTCCAATTTTCAGAGGTACTTCAGTTTGAGGATCCAAGAGTGGAGGATCCAATATATAGATATGGAGCAACTAGGCATGGTCAGAGTAGTGTAGGTCCAACATGGTGATCTTCGACAGAGGTTAGCATGGGATCTAGGAATTGTAGTTTTGAGCATTTTTTTGACTGACAGGGGTGAGTGGACCTTTGCAGGGGAAATTTGTTTTGACTTTCCATTGAGCTTCAATGTTGAGGGGAGCACATCACTTGAGGGTGTCTCACAGAAGTCTTGCAGTACCTCATTCTAGCATCAGCATGAGCAGTTTATGGAGGTCGTGTTTATCTTGGTAGGGTCTTGGAGGATGGACTCATTCCGAGATGAGGGCATGTGGCATGTGCAGGAGATTCACAGGGTTGATATATTTCAGGACTATGCTTCACAGGATACTACAGTTCACTTCCTGATATGGAATCCAGGCGGTGGAGTGTATGATACTTCATATTTGGACGAGTTCTACTGTGTGGCCTACAGGTTGACATGGGATCATGGTATTATACTTGGAGGGATTTGGTTATTGCTTGAGGACAAGCAATATTCTAGCAGGGAGGACTGTAATGTCTTCAATTTGGGACATCATTATATTACAGAGGGTTATGATGACCAAAGTAGCCAGTTGGAAATTATAGCGAGTACATGAGATATGGAGGGATATTTTGGGGTCTGGCTTGCATCGCTCATCCTATTTAATCATTATGGTCCATTCCGCATAGATCGACTTTGGCTCCATTTCATTCCAATGATTTCCATGATTTTGAGTATTTTGAGCTATAGGTTAATTAAATGCCCCGAGGAGGTCATTTTGGGCACATTACTTGGAGGAACATCTCAGTGTAATATCTCATTGGAATCGGGAGGAACAAAACTACAGGATAGGATGATGAGAAGTGAATTTCAGTGGCCAGGGAAGCCACAAGGAGAGATAAGGCGCTTTTTCAGAGGTAAAAAAGTTAATTAATTAATTAAAGTGATTTAATTAATTAATTAATAATTAAAAGAAAAAGTCACTTTCAAGAGACAAGTGAGAAGGAAGTATAAAGAAGAGGCAAGGGCCTCTTTTCCCTCATTCATTCATGTATGTTTATCATTTGGATATCTGGCTTCTAGCTAGAGGGCCCATCTCCTGGGGGTTTAGAGGGTTTTGACTTCACAAACCCTAGAGGACGATTTAGTGGTGAAAGATTCCACTTAGCTTGTCCCAAGCTTGGTCTCGGGGATGGAATACTACCCCACACCATTCTAGTCCAGATCTACTCAGTTGCAGGAGGATTCTACACCAGTTGCAGGTGCATAAAGAGAGAGGGTGCACCAGTTGTGGGTTTCCAGCAAGAGGGGTGCACCATCCATTGAGGGAGGATTTAATCTAGCCGAGGAGAAGAGATTTTGGGAATTCCAGGTATTGGGTTTCCTTTGCAGGTGTCATAGCACTATTCTTGGTGGATTCCAGAGGTATTTTGGTGGACGATTTATTTGTATTGAGAGTGGGACGAATTCCCAAGAGGAGGGCGCACCATTCTTTGGAGGGTGGCTAGATCCAAGGGTCTAGCAGGTCCTTTGATGATTTGAGCACTTGGGTTTTCATTGTCATGTCCCGATCTATCATTCTAGTATGTTTGTGGAGCCTTTGGAGGTCTCTAGGAGGGAGGTTGAATTATCTAGGGTTCCAAGCATCTACGGGGGCACACCATTTCTTGGAGGAGAGATAGATCCATAAGTTTGGAGAAGATCTTGGAGATTTGAGCACCTGGGTTTTTCTTGTAGTTACCCAATCTACTGTTTGGCATCTTCATTGGAGCAGTTGGACTTCCTTGGTAGCAGGTTCGAATTGTTGAGTCTATTCAGTGATCCAACAAGGCATGGAATCATCCAACTTGAGGATTAGTACTCCATACGGCTCAGATCTCATTCGTGTATTGGTCTTCATTGTTATCCAGCCTTTGGAGGCTTGTGGTATTATATTGGAGCATTTTGTAGCAGCTTCTATCTTCTTTATTGGATCCATCTTTTGAGCGTTCCAGATGGGCATGTACATTGTATCAGGTTCTTCTATTTATGAATAAAATCATATCTGAGGTGTGTTGGGCTTGTCTATCATATTGTTGATCTTGCATATGGTTGAGATATGTTTCATTACGATACCTTCTTGTTTATTGCTGCAACACACATATAAATCATCAACATAAACCCCAAGACCGAAATCAATAGGTCAACCTGCAAGTAAAACACATACAAACAAGTAAATCAACAAAATGTTTGACGAAATATGACACTTAGTAAAAGTTTAAAAAAACACCTAAAACCATGATATTCCTTGCATCTTGACTTGGAAACATTACACCCTCATATCCATATATATCGATCAATAACCACCATAATTATCATGCAGTGAAGGCACCCAAAGCCACTCAAAATGTAAGTGACTAGAGTTAGTTAATATGGATTAGAGGATGAATGTAGAGATGGCCGACTCGTCCACCACAACTTTAATAAAATAATTAAGTGGTTGATTATAAAATATATACATGTATTTTTCAGTAATCAAAAGTTTTAGAAAAGGAAGTAGTTCCATCCGAGGTATATTTATTTCAGAAATCGCCAGTTCGAAGCTGTGAACCACTATACTTTATATTCAGTACTGCTAAACTATTTTATATTGTACTCGTACTCATGGCTACGAATCTAGCGGACGTGTGGAAAAGGTGATGGAAGTGGTACATGAAAGATATATGGATCTTTTGATCATTTTCATGCAAGTTAGTATTACCAAAGGCATCTTTCTAATTTTGGTCAAATCTACATCCATATTGAATATTGTCTTTAGGTAATTTATTTTCTATTTTATGACTCGTAGGATGCCATCGTTGTCCCATTGAGCGAGACATTTCAAATAGCATTATCAAAAAATTTAAACATGTGATCGATATGTACATGCTTCTCTTCTTTACAACTTTAGCTTTACGGGTCCATTGTATGGACATATTGTTGCACTCATGAAAAAGCGATTCCAAATTATAAAGTGATCTCCTGATGTATACTTATTTTGGTTGTAAAATTTATCATAAATGAGTTGTTAATCAACAACTAATCAATATTGAGAATTTATTTATTGTTATTTATAAATATAAAATGACTTGTCATTATTATTGAAGGAAAATTCATATCAATTGAAATTAGTTTTTAATGAGATAGATTTTTACTCTTAGTTAAATACATTTACATTTTGTATCTATCACATGTTTTTTTACATCTCATTAAAAATAGTTCTTAACTAATTATAAAGAGTTTTAGATCTTACTCTAAAATCCATATTCTCATTAAAACTACCTAATATTATTAACTTTATATATATATATATATATAAATATTAATCTGGATTTATAAGAGAAATTATATATATATGCTTATATATATATATATATATATTCTCTGTAAAGATAATATAAATTATTAATATTTTGAAAATATTTAAAACAATTCTTGTAAAGATTAATATAAATTATTAATATTTTGAAAATATTTAAAACAATTTTAAAGATATGTTTCTTGTTTATATTAATTGTGTGAGAACGTAATTAAGACATATGAGAGGGAATTGATTCTTGTATGCTTTAATAGTGTTGCTTGTCTATTTTTTCATATGTAATTTTTTTGTTATGAATATAAATTTACAAGAGCAATTAGGACATACTATGACTATAATCAATGTCTATATTTTTGTTTAACTCTTATATTCTTTGCAACTTTACACATATCAACACGTATTTCCATCCTTGCATGTGCCATTTAGTACACACTTTCTTGCACAGAACCCATAATCACACAATTTCCAATTTTCATTAATTTTATTAATGAACTATGCTTTCTTATCAAGATAAGTAGTAAAAAGAATAATTGAAACAAAAAACACTATTTTTGTATATTAAAGGGGTTGCTCCATTATTGCACTAGATGCATATATCAATATTTTATTTTTTATTTTTTTTATGTATTCCTATTTTCTATACAAATTATACTATCTTCTAACATAGATTATCAACTAGTGGTCTATGTTAATCCACAAGTGACCAATTTAACATACTATCCCAAAAAAATGCATATTTAAAAAACACTCATGGAGTTAAAGGTTGAACATTACCTTGTTCTTCCTCTTCTCCATTTGGATGAGGAGAAATTTGTTCCTCAATGTCCATTGGGTCCTTGTTTTGACTGTCTATTTAATCCTTCCTTAGTCCATGTATTCCAAAGCCCAAATTATTAGAGATCGAGGAATGTGCTTCCAATTGAGTTGTTGCTACCAAAGTATGCAACATGATGCATTCTACTTCTAGGGAGTCAATCCTTTGTTTCTAAAGTAAGATCAGGGCCATGACACTAGCATTGTGTGGTTTTTTGCTTGTTCCATTTCTTCCATTTTGGCTTAGATAAGCATTAAATCCCTATTGTTGGCTTGAATGACCTCTTCATAACTCCTCAAGAATTTATGAAATTTATTTTGTTCAGGGTTATCCATATTGATAATATGAATAAAATACCCTAGGCTCCACACCATCTCACCAATTAACTCCCTGCAATGACCTTGAGGGGTAGCTTCTTGTTAAATTAAAAGGAACAACAAAAAATAGAGACAATTGTTTCCTTCTTCAACATTGAAATACATAATATAAAGAACAATAAACAATTCCAAAATATGATATAACACTCTCATGGAAAATAGAGTAAAGGTTACCTAGATTGATGTTATTCCCACCAAATAATCCTCCCCTAAGCTAATTCGAACCTGGATTCTCTTGATGCTACACTTCATTTAATATCACCAATGGGCTGCAACCTCTTCCCTTTTTCTTCCTTGCACCTCCTCTGCAATTCCACGACAACTTGACCTCCAGACTCCCCCCTTGAGTCTCCTCTCTAAATTAAAAATTATTTCCTTTATACGAGGTATTATCCCATATATCCTATGACTTCCAAAGGAGGGTAATTCATTACATTTGAGTGTGAATTGATGGCTTAAGTGTGGGAGCCGAGGAGGCCTTCTTCCTAATGTCCCTGTGATTTCACCAACTAGTACTTGTGAATTAATGTGATTAGGTCCCCATGCCATTGTTTGATTGCATATTTCAAAGGGTTTGTATTATCCTATTTTTTTCCTTAAGGTTTCTATAAAGAAAACAAGCATTTATCCCCTTTCCATGGATACTATTGGAATTTGATGGGTGCTGGGAACTAAATATTTTTTTTAAGAGAACCTTGATGAATATTTCTTGTCATCTTTGCCCAAAGTTCTACTTCAGCTTTGAGATCCCTCTTGATGTGAAGAAATTGGATTTGGTCATTTTTTTGTGCAAGTCACTTGATACTTCTTAGAATTATGCTAATTTTATTGTCATATGGGCTTCCTTACTCATTTATTGCTAGGATGACCATTGGCAAGTCTCCTGGCACTACCAATTTTGTTATTCCTTCCTCCTTGACGATGTTGAGTCCACACCATAATGAATGGGATTCAGTTAGGTTATTAGATATGTTTCCAAGTTCCTAGGCATAGTTAATTACTATTAGAATTCCTCTAGGATCATGAAATATCCCCCCACAACTTCCACTAGTAATATAAGTAGTAAAATCCACAAAGTAAATTGAAGCATCTTATGACAATGATATAATTAGTATATATCTCCATTTGTCGAGGAGGAGAAAAAATTTAGATAAAAATAAGGACTAAGACCTTGATCATTGCTTGTAGGGTTTATGGGCCATGCATAAAGCCCTATATTGATACTTAATAACCAGATAAATAACATTTCATGAACCAAAGGTATGTGAAATTAAATTTGATGTTTGAAATAATTAAGGGTGATTTCATGGTATAATCCATGGTTTAAGGATATAAACTAAGAACTTAACTGACAACTACAACTATTAGATCTCATTGGTTGGGAAAGGGGTCAATACTTAAGAGGCTTACATATATAAAGTTGATATACAAATTTTTCACTTAAGGTGGACATTAAAATAATTTATTTATTATCATGATTGAAATATTTTTTGTTATTAACCCCGGATGGGGTGCCACGTTGCAGAGAAGAGACACGCGGGAAAATGTCGGGCTGCACCATTAATACAACCCACCAGCGACCATCCCCTTAACATTTAAATGGGAACGAGCCCGTGCAGGATTAACCAGGAGACGAGGCCCTTCGCGCAAGTGAACAGGACAATGCACCAGAGCACTAGGAGGCCAACCTTAATGGCCATGGCAGTCACCATCATCCTCCTCCTTATCACCCATCTCAACAACAATGAAAGGCATTCGAATTTCGCAGAGCCGAACGCAGAGCCACTGGAGTTCTGGAGCAGGGTTATTCATCCGCTGGGAACTTAGAACATCTCCAGGTTCTTCGACATGACCATGGCACGAGGAAATCCACGCAGGGGCGCAACTTGGTACTCATCTAAATCACGCAGGCAGAGGCAAAATAAGTTCAAGAAGGCGTTGGCCTTGGCATCCTCGTGAAGAGACAAGAAGTCTGGGAGACTTCGAACGCCTCCAATGGCGTACATGGAAGAGATCACCCTAGACGAGGCCATGCAGAGCTATCCTGAGCACCCTCTTTTCAGTCCCAGACAATTGGAATCCTCCTACTGATTTTGGCACTGAGGACAAGATTTTGCCTCTGGGAATATCGTGTGGCTATAATGAAACTCACCTAAAAGAGGAATTCACCACCTTCTATGTTGAGGAAGAGGTACCGTACTGTGCAAAAGAAAAAAATGACCCACCCACTGGTGCATCTCCAGAGGAAGCGACTCAGCCGAACAATCGACAGGTACATCAAGCCAGTGAAGTAAATGCAGGCGAAGGAGCACAGGGGCCATTTCCCTTGGCCTCTGTTGAAGGAAATTGGTAGGACCGACATCCTTTCACCAACCCGAGGTAACTAGAACTAATATTTGAAATGTGGAGCATGTTGGACAATCAGATCTTTCGTATCGCTCAAATCAACGATCGACTTGACATGCTGTATGCTGCACACTCCAGGACTCTCCCGAAAAGGCAGTTCCCTATGTGCGTGTAAGCTTATGCATTTCCCGCAAGATGGCGAAGGCATGGGGAAGAGGACAAGCCGACTGGATAAAAGGTTTAGTGATGTTCATAGTTAGCAATCTCTTTTTGTTTCAGAACAAGGTTTTATCCCTTTTAGATCATAGTCATGCTGTAATTAGGTTGTTAGAATATAGACTAAACCTAATGGATAGGCATCCTGGTTTCCTTTGGGCAGGACAACACTCTGATAATTTTGTTTGCTTGAACACAAGTGGCATAGAATGTCCAGCTGTCTTGGTTTCCTGTTTAGGTGGGACAGCTGGCATCACAAATAGACTCTAACTCTACAACTCTAACATAAATAGGATCATCCACTTTTTACTTAAAAAAAATTGTTATTGATTTTTTTTTACTTTCCCATGCTTGGAAGTTTACTTATAGAAGATTGCATTGCAAAAGAGCATTTAGAGGTTGTATTCTATTGTAAAATGGCATTCTCAATGATGCATCCCAACTCTAAGGGGTTCCCCCCCTCATTTATTTTACATATGGGCTAAAAATCCAAAACTTTGTATTTTGAAATTAGTTAATTGAATAAAAGGGCTTTTCACCCCTCTATAGGCTTAGGGATAAATTAGAAGATTTAATCCTAAAAGTATAACATTTTAATGTAAGAGGAAGTTGAGTTTTTTCCTTGATAAATAAACAACCATTTCATCACATTTGAACACAACAACTTGAGGGAAAAATCCCTTTAGAGGTTTGAAATTACAAAAAAATCTTGGAGTATTTGTGTCTTGGATTTGTGTTTGGGATAGATGATTAAAGAATTTGGTCGATGGTATAATTTGTGGATTATTTTCTTTCTTTTGGTGGATGATCTATGCATCTAGTGTTTCTTCATGCATAATGGCTTGGTATAGTAAGTGGTGTTTTCCAAGTATTTATGTTTCTTCATGGTATTTAAGTGAATTATGTATCAAAGGGGTGATAAGTTGCATGTTCTCTTGTTTAGTTGAATAATTTTTCTAGAAATTCCAGGGAAGGATTGAGAGTAGTCATCCCCTTCCCTTGTTTTATCCATATTAATTTGTTGAAGCATACAAGGTCAAGATTAGGTATTGTAAGGGGACAAGCCCCTAATGTTGTCTTTGAGGTTGTAATCTAAGGTTTATGAATGGATAAAATCAAGGATTTGACCTACTTCCACTTGATATTGTCATAGAATCCCTTGAAGAAATAGGTTGGCTCCTTGGATTTATGAGGGGATAAAATCTAGGGTTTTATTTCCTCGAAGTTTGACCTAGGGTTATGGGGAGGTGATCCTAGGATAGACCTTCAAGTCTTGTTTTGATTTTGGCCTCCATTGAAGTGATACATCGACGCCATATTCCCAATGAAAAGACATTGAACTCCAGATCTCCAACTGCTCTTATGTATACCCTAAATCTTACTAAAAACCATTTTGCTTAGAATCACTCTTCAAAAAGGCCCCTCCCTCTACCCCACCTTTAGCTCTTGTTTCTCTTCCCTATATCCATGGTGTTACCGATCATATTTCTAAGATCTTCGTTAAAAAGAATATCTAAACTCATTTTAAAAACCATAAAACCCTCAAGCATCTCTTTCAAATAGTTAAGGATACATCTTCCCCTATGGTAAACCAAGGAGTTTATCAAATTCCATGCTCTTGTGGAAAATCCTACATTGGCCAAATAGGTAGGTCAGTGAAAACTCATCTTAAATAATATATAGTTGATACTCTCTATAATCATATATCTATTTCCATGATCACAAAACATTCCTACAACTCTAAACACCTTATCTGTCTTGAACAAGCAAAAATACTTGTTTCATCACCTCATTACTCCTATTTCATTTTAGAATCTCTCGAAATCAAAAAACACCCCAACAATTTTAATTTGGATCATGGATTGAAACTCCACCAATCACGGAAACCCACTATCCATCACTCTTCACTCTTCACTCTTCACTCTTCCCTTTAATTCTCTTTTTTTTTCATCCGATCTTCTTTAATCTCTTCCTTGCCTATATTTTTCTAGGTTCTAGGTTCTAATCTCTTTGACTGAGAGTGTTCAACCTCCTCTGGAAAATTTGATCATATCCATCCTTTATTATCATTTGAAACTTTTTCCCTCATTCTCAAAATTTTATTTTCTATTACTCAACGACTATTAAAATATTTTATTTTTTTCACCTTTACTAGTTCATCCTGTAATTTTTTTACTTCTCATTGGCTATGCAAATAATTTTATTAGTTCATTATTCTCCTCAACCTCTATTTACTTACTTTCATCTCTCTCCAACTGTCCAATGTCTATTACATTAAGCCTATTTAACCTTAACCCCAACATACTCTTTTCTATCATTTTACTATCCTTTTTTTTTTAAACAAGAACACTACAAGGATTCACTCCTTGGACACTTTGAGGATTCCTAGTTAGATGCCAAAAGCACCCACCCTACGAATCGAACATGGGCGAGTGGTGAAACTCTCGTCGATTAACCATTGGACCACACATGCTCTTTTCGATCATTCTTATAGTTGATATATCCCTCATGATGGGTGGAGTGTTCACTCGAAACATTGAAATTTTCAAAAACTCACACACAATTAATCCATAAAATACATGCAACAATATAACATTTGTTGTGACGAGATTTTCCTACTGGAATATCCATGACACTTTACAAATCATACATAAAACAAAATGGAGAGGAATTATAACAATCACCTTATTTAAGCACCAAACCATTAATCTTCTACTCCCTAACACACTAACTCTATAAATTTAATTTACATTTGAACAACTAACCCACTCATCCAAACCCACTGCAATTAACCTATTAGCACCTAACTCCTTACTCCCTAAATCAATAACCAAAAATAACTTCAACCAGTAATTTACTAACCTCACCCTCTAACCATTGATTAACTAACTGACAATCCCCGTAAGGGCTAATCAACCCAGAGATTAATGTACCCTAATTAGTAATCCCTTAAAAGAATTTTATTATTTATAATTCTATAAATAAATAAATAAAAATAATGAGAGAGGGTAATTTTAATTTAATGTTGAATCCATGAAAGAGTGTGCCAAATAGTTAAAATATGTGAAAAAAAATCGTGGAGCTAAAATCTAAACAGAAGAGTCCTCCACGTGATCTCATTCCATTTATTATGACGTCAACTGTCCTCGCTGTTTCCTTACCTACATGTTTCCAACTTCCTAGGCATAGTTAATTACTATTAGGATTCCTCTAGGATCATGAAAAAATTTAGATAAAAATAAGGACTAAGACCTTGATCATTGCTTGTAGGGTTTATGGGCCATGCATAAAGCCCTATATTGATACTTAATAACTATATAAGTAAAATTTCATGAACCAAAGGTATGTGAAATTAAATTTGATGTTTGAAAGAATTAATGGTGATTTCATGGTATAATCCATGGTTTAAGGATATAAACTAAGAACTTAACTGACAACTATCACTATTAGATCTCATTGGTTGGGAAAGGGGTCAATAATTAAGAGGCTTACATATATAAAGTTGATATACAAATATTTCACTTAAGGTGGACATTAAAATAATTTATTTATTATCGTGATTGAAATTTTTTTTGTTATTAAATTTTTTTTACTTTCACATGCTTGGAAGGTTACTTATAGAAGATTGCATTGCAAAAGAGCATTTAGAGGTTGGATTATATGGTAAAAGGGCATTCTCAATGATGCATCCCAACTCTGAGGGGTTCCCCCCCTCATTTATTGTACATATGGGCTAAAAATCCCAAACTTTGTATTTTGAAATTAGTTGATTGAATAAAAGGGCATTTCACCCCTCCATAGGCTTAGGGATAAATTAGAAGATTTAATCCTAAAAATATAACATTTTAATGTAAGAGGAAGTTGAGCTTTTTCCCTGATAAATAAATAGCCATTTCATCACATTTGAACACAACAACTTGAGGGCAAAATCCCTTTAGAGGTTTGAAATTGAAATTTTTTATGGAGTATTTGTGTGTTGGATTTGTGCTTGGGATGGATGATTAAAGAATTTGGTCGATGGGATCATTTGTGGATTCTTTTCTTTCTTTTGGTGGATGATCTATGCATCTAGTGTTTCTTCATGCATAATGGCTTGGTATAATAAGTGGTGTTTTCCAAGTATTTATGTTTTTTAATGGTATTTAAGTGAATTCTATATCAAAGGGGTGATAAGTTGCATGTTCTCTTGTTTAGTTGAATAATTTTTCTAGAAATTCCAAGGAAGGATTGAGAGTGGTCATCCCCTTCCCTTGTTTTATCCATATTAATTTGTTGAAGCAGACAAGGTCAAGATTAGGTATTGTGAGGGGACAAGCCCCTAATGTTGTCTTTGAGGTTGTAATCTAAGGTTTATGAATGGATAAAATCAAGGATTTGACCTACTTCCACTTGATCTTGTCATAGAATCCCTTGAAGAAATAGGTTGGCTCCTTGGATTTATGAGGGGATAAACTCTAGGGTTTTATTTCCTCGAAGTTTGACCTAGGATTATGGGGAGGTGATCCTAGGATAGACCTTCAAGTCTTGTTTTGATTTTGGCCTCCATTGAAGTGATACATCAATGCCATATTCCCAATGAAAAGACATTGAACTCCATATCTCCAACTGCTCTTATGTATACCCTAAATCTTACCAAAAACCATTTTTCTTGGAATCACTCTTCACAACACCTTGAGCTTCACTCCCTTATGTCTTAGTAATCATAATCCAAGGAAACCTCCTTGAGCCAGAGAAGAGTTGGCACAAAGTTAAAGAAGGATTGGTGAGGTGATAGTGGCCTCCCTTTTGGTTACATTAGATCACACTTGAGATTTTAGACTTTATCTCTATAAGTGTGAGTTTGTGTGATAATAGTCGAAATAGTTAAGGTGTTTAGAGTTGTAGGGATGTTCTACGATCACTGACTTATAGATATTATTGTTGAGAGTGTCGACTATATTTTTTTTATGACAATTTTGATTGACCTTCCTATTTGGACAATGTAGTATTTGTCGCAAGAACATGTAATTTGATAAACTCCTTGGTTTAGCATAGGGTTGGATTTATCCTTATTATTTTGAAGGATACGCTTGACGGTTTTATGGGATTTAAAAAGAGTTTTGATATTATTTTGAGATAATTTATTATAAATAAGATCAATAACATCATGTATATAGGGAAGAGAAACTAGAGATAAAGGTGGGGTATAAGGAGGGTACTTTTTGGTTCTAGGGTGAAGTGCTAAGTGAAAGGATTTGCTTATTTGGTAGGTGGAATATCCATTTGATCTAAGCGAATTGATCATGTGGGATTTTTCTTTATCAAGAAAATGAAGGTCATAAATTCAGAAGGATCGAGTGATGAGATTTTTAAGTACAATAGATTATTCGATTGGGTGGTGGTGAGAATGGGAATGAATGTATCTATCAATGCGTGTCTTTTTCGGTACACGTGGTGGGTGAGGGTACCATATGGTTGATGATAAAAGAGAACATCCAAAAAATGGAGTTTTCATGTTGGACTTCCATAGTAAATTGAATGTGGGGAGATATTTTGCTAAGGTGGAAAAAGAAAGAGTTTAGAGAATAATTGTTGTGAGGCCACACAACAAAATTATCATCAAAAAGCAAAAGCCAGCACTTGGGTTTTAATGGAAGCTATTTAAGAATCTTTGTTCAAAATGTTCCATGAAAATGCTAGCAAACTCTCTGCGTTTTTGGATGATCTCCTCTTTTTTCAAACAAATGGTACCCTCACCCACCAAGTGTACTGGAGAAAAGGCACACACTGATAGATACCTTCATACCCATTCTCACGAACACCCATCCAAAAAATCTACTATCCTTAAAACTCTCATCTCTCAAGCATTTAAATCTTTGCCCCACATCTTCTTGATAAATAAAAAGGCCAACTCACCAATTCCCTAAGATCCAATGAATACTCCACATACAAAGTAAACAAAGCCTTTCACTTATCTCTTCAACCCATAACTAAAAAGGCCCCTCCGTCTACCCCACCTTTAGCTCTAGTTTCTCTTCCCTGTATCCATGGTGTTACCGATCATATTTCTAAGATCTTCGTTAAAAATAATATCTAAACTCATTTTAAAAACCATAAAACCCTCAAGCATCTCTTTCAAATAGTTAAGGTTAAATCTTCCCCAGTGCTAAACCAAGGAGTTTATCAAATTCCATGCTCTTGTGGAAAATCCTACATTGGCCAAATAGGTAGGTTAGTCAAAACTCATCTTAAAGAACATATAGTTGATACTCTCCATAATCATATATCTATTTGCATGATCACAAAACATTCCTTCAACTCTAAACACCTTATCTGTCTTGAACAAACAAAAATACTTGTTTCATCACCTCATTACTCCTATTTCATTTGAGAATCTCTCTTGAACAAGCAAAAATACTTGTTTCTATCATTTTTCTATCTTTCTTTTTTTTTAAACAAGAAAACTACGAGGATTCACTCCTCAGACACTTTGAGGATTCCTAGTTAGATGCCAAAGGCACCCATCCTGCGAATCGAACATGGACGAGTGGTGGAACTCTCGACGATTAACTGTTGGACCACACATGCTCTTTTCTATCATTCTTATAGTTGATATATCCCTCATGATGGATGGAGTGTTGACTCGAAACATTGAAATTTTCAAAAACTCACACACAATTAATCCATAAAATACATGCAACAATATAACATTTGTTGTGACGAGATTTTTCTACTGGAATATCCATGACACTTTACAAATCATACATAAAACAAAATGGAGAGGAATTATAACAATCACCTTATTTAAGCACCAAACCATTAATCTTCTACTCCCTAACACACTAACTCTACAAATTTAATTTACATTTGAACCACTAACCCACTCATCCCAACCCACTACAATGAACCTATTAGCACCTAACTCCTTACCCCCTAAATCAATAACCCAAAATAACTTCAACCAGTAATTTACTAACCTCACCCTCTAACCATTGATTAACTAACTGACAATCCCCCTAAGGGCTAATCAACCAAGAGATTAATGTACCTTAATTAGTAATCCCTTAAAAGAATTTTAGTATTTATAATTCTATAATAAAAAAATAAAAATAATGAGAGAGGCCAATTTTAATTTAATGTTGAATCCATGAAAGAGTGTGCCAAATAGTTAAAATATGTAAAAAAATCGTGGAGTTAAAACGTAAACAGAAGAGTCTCTTATATCCGGGTTCGATCAATAATAAATTTGCGCAGAACTGCAACATCCAACGATAGACCTTGTTTCTTGCTTATGGCTTCAGAGATATCCAATCCATCTTGTGCGATTCTGTAATGAACACAATGAACCATTTCGCACTTGTTTTCACAAATTAAAACTGGAAACTTTCGGTTCCCATCATCTTCATTCTCGGTCTGTGTAAAACGCTCAAACATATGAACCAGGTCCTTTACTATATCTAAACCTCGTCTCAGAATACAAGTAGCTAATTGGCCTTCTTCCATGGCTATATCTCTAATAAGCCTAACACCCTTCTCAAGGGCCTCAGAATTATGCCGCGCCTGCATTTGAGCTTCAATAAGTTGTCCCTCCGTAAGGCCACTCATCTCCCGTGAGCTCTCAATTTCTCTAGAGATACAGATAGTTACAGTAATAACCATTGCTGAGACGTATATCGGATCGAAATTCAATAGTGACACCCTCACTGTTCTCAGAAAAGCAATCCCGTGATTCAAATCTTCGCTGCTGATATGCTTTGCATTTTGACATAATACAGTGAGGGCACACGGATATCCCACCAGAAAGGGTCTTACGGTTCTTCCACTTCCAAGAACGATGTCA
>SNQJ01S0068369.1:6318-39297 GCA_010110895.2 Picea sitchensis | reverse complement strand
GTCAAGTGGGTTTACAAAACTAAACTCAATGAAAAAGGGCAGATTGAAAAACACAAGGCAAGACTTGTTGCCAAAGGATTCTCACAACAACCTGGTACTGATTATGGTGAAACTTTTTCTCTAGTAGAAAGATTAGACACTGTAAGGACTCTATTGCCCATAACAGCCCAACACAAATGGCAAGTATACCAGATGGATGTCAAGTCAGCATTTCTGAATGGTTTCTTAGAAGAAGAAGTTTATGTCGATCAACCACCTAGATTTGAAGTCCAAGAGTAGCCAACAAAAGTATATCGGTTGAAGAAAGCCTTGTATGGCTTAAAGCAAGCTCCAAGATCTTAGTACAATAGAATTGACACTTACCTGATCAAAAGTAGTTTCAGCATAAGTCAAAATGAGCCAACTCTTTACACCAAAATAGATCAGCATGGTAAAATTTTGATTGTATGTTTATATGTTGATGATATGATCTATACGGGAAATCTTGAGTTAACAAATTTTAAACATGCCATGCAATCTGAGTTTGAGATGATAGATCTTGGCATAATGAAATATTTTTTAGGGATTGAGGTTGATCAATCAACCAAAGGCATTTTTGTCTGTCATAAAAAATATGCAACAAACATCATCAAAAGATTCTGCATGGAAGAATGCAATCAAGAAAAAACCCCTATACCCCTAGGCACAAAATTGAGCAAGAAAGATGAAGGCCCTACAGTGGACTCTACCCTGTACAAAATCTTAGTAGGCAGTTTGTTGTATCTTACAACAACTAGGCCTGACATTATGTATGCAGCCAGCCTTGTTTCCAGATTCATGGAATCCCCAAAAGATTCTCATTGGAAAATGGAGAAACGAATTCTAAGATATGTTGCAGGAACTTTGAATTTTGGCTTATGGTACACTAAATCTGATAGTAATCAACTTTATGGTAACACAGATAGTGATTTTTCAAGCAGCCTAGATGACAGGAAAAACACATCTGGATATGTTTTTCAACTGGGCACAAACCTGATCTCATGGGCATCAAAGAAGCAGCCAAATGTTTCAATATCTTCTGCAGAGGCAGAGTATGTCGTTGCTACCTCAGCTTCCTATCAAGTTGCGTGGCTGAGAATAATATTGAAAGATATGTCACATACAGAAAAGGATCCAACTCATATATTCTATGATAATACTTCAACAATTGCTCTATCCAAAAATCATGTGTTTCACAAGAAAAGAAAACACATTGACACTCATTTTCACTTCATCCGCGAGCTAGTGAATAATGGTGATATTGCACTACAATTTTGTGGTTTCGAGATCAGCTTGTTGATACCTTTATAAAACCACTGGGAAAATTGGTTTTTTATTTTCAAAGACAACACTTAGGCATAATCCAAGATGATGCTTATAACTGTTGAGTTTAAGAGGGAGTGTTAAATATAATGTAACCTCAACTGGCTGACTGTACACTGCCAGCTATCGTGGCCAGCTGTACTTTCTATTCTTATTTTGCTTGAGCCTATTTAGCTCAACTATTTCCCTTTGCATAGGACTACTTCATATCTTCTTCATGTGCTCGTTTTGTACTCTTCTTCTTATATTCTAATATATTGTTTTATGTTCTATTCTTTCTCTCTGCATTTCTTGCTTCACAATTTATCATTTGGCACACTCTTTGATTCAACATTAAATTAAAATTGGCCTCTCTCATTATTTTTATTTATTTATAGAACTATAAATAATAAAATTGTTTTAAGGGATTATTAATTAGGGTACATTAATCTCTTGGTTGATTAGCCCTTAGGAGATTGTCAGTTAGTTAATCAATGCTTAGACGGTGGGGTAAGTAAATTAGTGGTTGGAGTTATTTTGGGTTATTGATTTAGGGGATAAGGAGTTAGGTACTAATATGTTCATTGTAGTGGGTTGGGGTGAGTGGGTTAGTGGGTTAGGGATTCAAATGTAAATTAAATTTATAGAGTTAGTGTGCTAGGGAGTAGAAGATTAATGGTTTGGTGCTTAAATAAGGTGATTGTTATAATTCCTCTCCCTTTTGTTTTATGTGTGATTTGTAAAGTGTCATGGATATTATAGTGGAGAAACTTGTCCAATGTTATATTCTTGCATGCACATCGAACATTGAACTTTTATGTCTTTGTATTTTCCACATATACCTGACAATGTTGAGTCATGGAAGGTTTTCCAAAATGATGAGAGTATATATGATTTCTTATAGAATGAACCCTTTAAGCATACGAAAGTGACTTCTGAAGGGCTTGACTCCTCTTGAGAGTTCATTCTCAATGACTAATGTTGGAAAAAATGAAAATGCTTCAAAAGAGGAGTCAGAAAGGAAAATTGGAGACATTGTCACTATAAACACTGGCAGTATTTTCCTATTTTTTGGGTCCTAAACTTTCGAGTTCGTTTTGAGGCCCTAAATAACATTTTTAGGGCTCTCCATAGTCAAACTATTGATGAATAAATAGCTTGATGGAATAATGTCTATTGCTCGGATAGAACTTTCCAACGAGCTATCGTGCGCCTAAAACAAAGATCGTATGAAAAAGTTACAACCATAAGAAGTTGATGTACTAACTTACCCCGATGGAGCCCACATTAATTTTGACACTTCATCTCCTAGGGTTAGTTTTTTGGATGTCTAGGGATTTGACATTCATGTTTATTGTAAAACTTATTTCAGAGTCACATTGTACTCATATTCTTGCGAATGTGTGTAGCCGTCAAATCTCTTATCATAGATAAGATGCCACCATTCTAGAAAGCTTGTTTCAGTTTGCATTTTAGCTGAAGTTTTGGGGCCGTTTTGACCATTGATCTAGATTTATGAGAGGAATGAAACCAAAAAACAAATTTATAATATTAACACAAAGACACACTAGATAATAACAAATATAAAATAAAACTTGACTTCTATTAAATAAGAAATATGCTGAAACTTGACTTCTATTAAATAAGAAATATGTTGAAACTTGACTTGGCAGCTTATCTTCTCATAGATAAGATGCCACCATATTATAGAGTGTATTTATTTTTCAAACTCATTCGATCCACTTACTAGATATAGAAAGTTGTTTGAAGTTCTAATATGAGGGTCCTTAGATATTCCTTCTTTTGATAGTGAATATTTTTCCATATAATTCCTTGATGTTCTCTTTCTCTAGATCATTTTCGGAGGATGCTTTGAGAAACATGGGATTGAATTTTGATCAAATACCTTACCACCAAGAATTTGTATTTTAACTTGTTTCCATATTTCACCTTGTTTTGGGTTTTCTAGAGGACCCTTTGCGATTTTTCTCAAAATTAACATAGTCATGGCATATTCTACAATTGAAAGGAAGCAATTCATAGTTATTTTTTTGAATGTGAGACAAACCATCTAGGGTTAGATAGATGGACTTAGGTAAACCTTTATCTAAATCCATTTTCACACATATTTTGGGACAAACATACATGGCCAACTTGGGTTTTGATTTATCTATATACTTTCAAAGTGAGTTTCCAAATATTCATAAGACATCATCCCACTAACAATGAAATGGAAAATGAGGTAGGCCAACCCAGATAGGGATTGCACAGGGGAATTCTACTTCTCGATCAAATCGGGCATCGAACAATTAAGATACATACCTTTGGAACCATAGGAATATGGGATAATTGTAAAAAAAAAGTCTTACAAGTCTTCATTGAACTCAAATACAATAGCTTAATAAACACTATTATATAAGAAGTGGGGTAAATTCATGAAGGTGGGTAACACTTTCGCGAGAATCGAGTCTCCAAAATTTTGGAAAAACTTTTTTCGGCCGAACTAATATTTCATTGAGCCGAAAATCCTATTTTTTCAGCCGAAACATGTTTTAGTCGAACCTTTGAACGTCAAGTCGAATGGTACCCTGACGATGCCCTTGATTTTCATGTACAATTTTAGCCAGACATATTTTTTCCATCCGGTGACATCGTTTCGGCTGGAAGATATTCTTGTTGAAATAATCTTTCATCTAAAAGAACTTTTCTGTGAAAGAACCTTTCGACTGAAAAAACCTTTATATATTACTCGCACATCGTGCCTATAATAGGTTTCATGAATTGTTGAATAGTAGATAATGTTAAGTGTTGGTGCAGGACTTAGGTATAGTGATTCGTGATAGGTGTTGGTGCACATCTTGTTGGTTAGGTGATAGCGCTACGTGAACATCTTGGTGTTAGTGGACATCATTGTTATGGGAGGACATTGGATAAGCATGTGGACGTTGGTGTTGTGGGAGGGAAGACGTTGGTGCTACGGGCAGGCAGACGTTGATACTGCATGTGTTCGCTCCAAATAATTTCTATGTTAATTTTAAATTTTAAATTTTAGTTTTTAAATTTTATAGATTTAGAGTGTTGATAGGGTCATATTCAGTGCTTTCCACGTACAGGGACAGGCCCAAATATGGTTAGATAGTTAGTATTAAATAGTTAGTCTTAGTATTAGTAGTCCTGGTATTAAATTGTTAGATTTAAAATTGTATAAAATTGTATAATAGTTAGTCTTTGTATAAAATTGTTTAATAGTTAGATTATTAAATTATTATATTTAATAATCTTTGTATAATTGTAAAAAATTGTATAATAGTTAGATTATTAAATTATTAGATTTAAAATTGTATAATAGTTAGTCTTCCTATTAAATTGTTAGATTAGATTTCAGCCGTGTCCATGTACATGGACGAATATTGCCATGTCCATGTACACGGACAAGCCAAGATTCAAGCCTATCCTTGTACATGGATAGGGCCGAATATGACCTTGCCCATGTACAGAGACTTGCCCGAACTATACCTTACATTACCATAAATATACCTACAAAGAGTAAATACTTTTAGATTATTAAATTGTTAGTTTTAATAAAACAATTGTATAATTGTTAGATTTAAAATTGTATAATAGTTTGTTTTCGTACAAAATTGTTCGATTAGATTTTAGATTTTCAATTTTATAGTGTTAGAGTGTTGACAGGGTCGTATTCGGCCCTATCCATGTAAAGGGATGAGCCTTAATATTAGGCCCTGTCCATGTACAGAGACATGCCAAAATTATACCTTACATTACCATAATTATACCACCAAAGATTAAATATTTTATGTCATCGTCAGAGTGTAAGTAGTTTATATTTTAAAAAGTTTAATCTCAAATAGTGTTTTGGTTTTGGCATTAATTTTATATATGTTTAAGCACCAACAAAGTTTATTGTTATTTTTTATTAAATTCAGTTTATATTTTAATTAGTTTAATCTCAACTAGAGTTTTGGTTTTGGCATTCATTATATATATGTTTACGCAAGGGCAGAGATTATTGTTATTTTTTATAAAATTCAGTTTATATGTTAATCAGTTTATATGAATGAAATCCTCGCCCATATAATTTTAGGAGGCGATATCCATGTACTCTAAACAATAGTACTATCCCATTATAATATGTTACTTTATCTTCAAAATAAATTCATCTGAATACAAAATATATAAATGTAATCCTTGCCTATATATTTGGGAGGCTACATCCATGTACAAACCAGACTTGATTTTCCACAATATGAACAGTATATGATGGCGAGAATACATTCTATAAATTAATAATTTATGAACACAATAGGATGCAGACACAATAGACTAAAAACATAGACACAACAACACCTAGACCATATCGGACATAGAAAAGTAGAGGTATCATATGTTTATCAGACGGGATGACAGGGCCGAATATGGCATTCTCCATGTATAGGGACAAGATTCGATTTGGGCATGTCCCTATACATGGACAAGGCCAAATATGGCCCTGTCCATGTACAGGGACAGGCCCAGACCTCCTATAAATTAATAATTTATGAACACAATAGGATGCAGACACATTAGAGTAAAAACACAGACACAACAACACCTAAACCATATAATACATAGACAAGTAGAGGTATCATATGTTTATCATATGGGATGGCATGGTTGAATTCAAGCCTATCCATGTACAAGGACATTCTGGTATTCGGGCATGTCCTTGTACATGGACATGGCCATATTTGTCCCCATCCAAGTACAGGGACATGATCAAATTCTGGCATGTCCATGTACATGGAAAACACCGAATATGGTCATGTCCATGTACATGGACAGGCTCAAACCTCCTATAAATTAATAATTTATGAACATAATAGGAGGCAGACACAATAGAGTGAAAACACAGTCAGGAGAACACCTAGACCATATCACACACTGACAAGTAGAGGTATGATATGTTGATCAGATGGGATGACATGGACGAATTTGAACCTGTCCATGTACAGGGACAGGATCAAATTTGAGCATGTCCATATACATGGACATGGTCGAATATGGCCATGTCCATGTACAAAGACAAGCTTGAATTTGAGCCTGTCCCTATACATGGATAGGGATGAATATGTCCATATCCATATACAAAGACATGCCTGAATGATACCTTACATTAACAGAATTATACCTCAAAAGAGTAAATATTGTTATGTCACAGTCAGAGTGTAATCAATTTATATTTTAATCAGTTAAATCTCAAACAGATTTTTGGTTTTGGCATTAATTTTATATATGTTTACGCACAAACAGAGTATACTGTTATTTTTTTATAAAATTTAGTTTATATTTTAATTAGTTTAATCTCAAATAGAGTTTTTTTTTTGGCATTCATTATATATATGTTTACGCAAGGGCATAGTTTATTGTTATTTTTTATAAAATTCAGTTTATATGTTAATCAGTTTATATGAATGAAATCCTGTCCCATACATTTTTAGGAGGTGACATCCATGTACTCGAGACGATAATATTGTCCCATTTTAATATGTTACTTTATCTTCAAAATAAATTCATTTGAATAAAAAATATATAAATGTAATATGTTCCTATATATTTGGGAGGCTACATCCATGTACAAACCAAACTTGATTTTCCACAATATGAATAGTATAGTATGGAGACAATGCCTTATATAAATTAATAATTTATGAACACAATACGATGCAGGCACAATAGAGTAAAAACATAGACACAACAACACCTAAACCATATAAGACACAGACATGTATAGGTATCATATGTTTATTGGATGGGATGACAGGGTCGAATTTGGCCATGTCCATGTACAGGGACATGCTCAAATTCGGGCCTGTCCCTATACATGGACAAGGTCGAATATGGCCCTATCCATGTACAAGGATAGGCTTGAACCTTCTATAAACTAATAATTTATGAACATAATAGGATTCATACATATTAGAATAAAAAAAAAGACACAACAACACCTAGAACATATTATACATAGACAAGTAGAGGTATAATATGTTTATCAGATGGGATGAGAGGGTTGAATTTGGCCCTATCCATGTGCAGGGATAGGATCATATTCGGGCATGTCCCTCTACATGGATAGGGCCATATTTGGAACCATCCATGTATATGGACATGCTCGAATTTGGGACTATCCATGTATATGGACATGGCCAAATATGGCCCTATCCATGTAAAGGGACATGCTCGAACCTCCTATAAATTAATAATTTATGAACACAATAGAGTAAAAGCACAGACAAAACAACACCTATACCATATAATAGATATAAAAGTAGAGGTATGATATGTTTATCAGATGGGATGACAGGGATGAATCTGGCCCTATCCATGTACAAGGACAGACTCAAATTCGAGCATGTCCCTGTACATGGATAGGTCCATATTTAGCCATGTCCATGTACAAGGACATGCTTAAATTTGGCCATGTACCTATACTTGGATAGGGCCAAATATGTCCCTATCCATGTATAGGGATAGCTACAAATTTGAGCATGTTCTTGTACATGGACATGGTCGAATATGTTCATGTCCATGTATAAAGACATGCCTGTTGATGGGCGAAATTGACCACTCATCAATTGGAGGAGTGAATCTGGTCTGGGGTTGTCTAAATAACCCAAGCTGTTTGGATTAATCCACTCTGATGGGTTTAGCGGCTTCGTTGGCCGATCTCAGTCCTTGGAAAGTGAAAAAACAAAACTAAAGAAACTAACTAAGTGAAAAACAACTGCTGCAAACTATATACAAATCTAATATATATTCACAGTTCACTAACTAATATTTATAAAATAGTAATCCTACTTATTAAATGTACAGTGTATCGATATGATTAAATCTCTATTATATGTACAATATTCACAAAATGCAAATTTTAATCGAAATCTGCAAAATCATACATGAATTGACTTATGACAGCGAAGCTAGTGTTTTGAATTTTTATAACTTTTATAAACAGGAAATGAAATGGCATCTATCTAGTTGAGAAATAGAAATAACAATCGACACAATGTATTGGACTACAGGAAATTCTTACATCAATTAAACTAACAAAATGAAACTAGCAAAATGACCTGAAATATTATCTCCTATTTGTCCTGTGCATAGCATACACATTTGTTGTTTGATGAGGCCAACCCGCATCAGACCTTTACAAGTGCTTCTCATAAACACGAGGCAGTAACAACTGAATGCTAATGGCAGAACATGTAAAGGATGTAGCAACAACAATTTTATAATTTAATAAATGATTACATTAAGATAAATCTCGCTACAAAGATTTGTATATAACTGCTCATTTAATAAAGAAGATTAACATTATGTTCATTAAATTGAAACAGGATAATTGTTGTACATAATATGAGAAACATAAAACATAGGCATCATATAAATATAATCACATCAATCTGTAATAAACTGTGATATCTAAAGTAGTCACAATTCAATTGCAAATCAAAATGAGCAACACTTGAATGAAAATATGATATATCAAAGCTAAAGTTGTACCAACATCAAACTTCCATTCAAGTTTGTCAATCATAAACCCATAGTCTCTGTTCCCAAGTAGCGATGATCTTTGTTTACAAAATAATACATTTATAAAGGCCACAGGATCAAAACATTTCATGTGGAAATTATCAAAGTTGTTGCAAAAATTGTGGGAAATACAATCTCTCAAATTCCCTTTTCTATCTAAAACTAATAGCCTAATCTAAAACCATGTAAAGAAATAGCATGTTCAGAGATGCCACCATCGATCCAATCTCCTTTGGAATTCGTATGTACCTGAAAATGCACAAGAATACATGATTTCAGATTGCATTTTAATTGCAAAACCAAAAAATTTGAATTTTGGTAACTAGCTACAGAATCTCATGATTTTGTAGTTATTTATTATTATAAACAGAATCGTGTTTTATCAATTCAATCAAAATAGAAATAGATGCAATTCGAGCAAACAAATCTTGTATGCTAATTCATAACAAAAACAAAATCATCCTAAAATTACTTTTAAAATACCATACCTCAGATTTAGGGATTTTCATCAAGCTATTTTTGAATTGACAATGGCAGTGGCCGCCTCCACATGTTTAAAGACAACGGATCCTGTGGTGTTCTGTCTTTTATCATTAGCTTGCAATCTATCATTTTCCTTAGTTAGCACATTCACTCGATCCTCCAAGGACTTGATCCAAGATTGGAGCAAAGGGACGTCTCTGTAACACCGGTCGAGCCACGACTTACATTCGCTACACTGTGGTTGAAAAATATGTGTATTCATAGGTGAGGAACTTATTTTTTGACCTGTACGTTATCTATCGAGTTTGATCCCAAGGAAGTTGGAGTCGTCTCTAAGACACAGTGGGAGGTTGGTCACATAGTCAGAGGGCTTAACTGAGCAAAGTCTGTGTGAGTATGGATACTCTTCAGTTAGAAACTGTTCAATTTTAGAATCAGAATCTTCACTTAATAGAATTGGTTTTCGGTCTACGTTTTCTTTAGGTTTATTATGAGAACACTGTGAAACCCAACGCGTGGCCTTTTTACCCTTTTTCCTTGTAGACTTTTTAACAGGCTTACCACCATCTTTTGGACATGAGTCAGGCAGGGTGTCGGGTTGGGTAGTGTTTGGGTAGCTCGAGGGTTCAACAGAGGGAAAGAGTGAATGAGGGGGAATGACAGGCCCGACAAGGGTTTCTGTAACAACGGATTTGTCAATTAGTCCTATTTCAGGACTGGCAAAACCATTCCTTAACAAGAAAGCATCCCAACAATCGCCATTCAACTTCAATTGATGAACCATAATAATTTTAATTAAATATTGGTGGAAGAGGCTGGAGTCGGCTTTCTCTGTTTTGAAGCACTTAGCCATTTTATATAAACTCCGAAGGAGAAAATATGGCATGTTTAAGGGAAAATCGATGAAACTCATGAGCAACCGGAAGTGGTATAGGAAAACTAGACCATATCTACCCTCACATGTAACGAACTGTTTGATAATAGCCAACAAATTATGCCATCTAGGTTTCAGAGCTATAACGGGCATACCTTTTTCGCAGCTGTTAATCTTCCTTGAGGTAAACAACAGTGGCCAGGGTACTTCATCAACCTTTGAATTTTTAAACCATTTTTGTCCCTTGGCTGGTAGACCAGTGGCTGAGCTAATGAAATCTTCGTTCAATTCGAGCTGGATGTCCCCAATTTTAGCTCTGCAACCATCGAACGTTAGCGCGAATTGTTGAGCATATGCCAGGTTGAAATCCCCGAAATTCTCAACAAATACCCGCCAACCATTCCTCTTTAAGTCCTCTCGGGTATTATCAAACAACAACAAAGTTTGGACACCATTGTGTTCAATTCTCACTACAGGAGCCATAGCTAATAGCACAAAATCAACAGAATATTCGGCGATAGGGTTTGACAGGATAGACACAGAGCCATTGTCCCAAAGCTTCCCCAACACAATGCTAAGGCAACTCAAAATGCAAGGGCAGAGTGTTAATGCTATGCGTGCGAGGATAGTGTTGTAAATCGAGGCCTATGCAAAAACATCATATCGGGTTGTACATGGAACGGTGCCTTTGTGTAATGATACATTCAAATCATAATCATGCATATCCAATAGAATTTTAATCAACATGTCAAATGAACTATCACATAACCACGATTTGACCCAAAAATTAATGTGTCAATTAAACCATTGCGTCGAAGATTTTGTAAATCAACACCATATTAATAATAATCAAATGCATAAATGTTTGGTGTTTCGATAAATATGTGACCAGTGGTGTGTTTGAGGTCAAGGAGTTATAACCACATAAACAAATAGGTTCATGATAAACCAAATGATCATTTTGATGTAATCAACATGAATTCCAACTGTGGTTTTTCACGCTTGCAGTCGTGAAAACGAAAACGAAAAGCAAGTATGCAAAAAGTGAAGAATAATGATATCATTTAAACAGTTGCGACGATTAATGAGGGTTTAAACAACTTTTTGTAGGCATCTTGTGAAAAGATAGAAAGTAATATGGCTGCCAACAATGGCGACACACTGGTAGAAACAATTATCTCTGCCAAACGAACAAGTCCAGATTAGGATAATGAGAAAAAATCCAACTAAAAAACAACCAGAAAATTGTTTGAACATCATTATCAATCATAAAAATTCTAGTTTTAGATTGCTTGTTATTTTAAAAGATGAAAACTGATGACAATCTTAACAAAAGTGAGCCACGATATTAAGGTTAAAATCTCCAATACTGTTGACAGAGCCACTGCTGCCAGCAGGCGTCCATAGCCTCAACAGGGATGCCATTTAACCCACTCCAATATCTATATCCTTCCAGGAAGTTCCAGATCAAAACGAAGGACATTTAAGGTCAAAAGATTCCATATCTGAGAATTTTCATATACTTGACATTGCTTCGCTGCCAGGGGGTCTGTTCAGTACCCCAACGAAGTTATATTGGTGTCATGCATGGATTTACCCACTGCCGGCAGACCTATTCAGTATCCCGGCGGGTTTACAAGCACTTCCCATAGCTCTTTAAAGATTAATTTAGTTTTAAAGATATTTAATCGAGCGGGGTGACACTGAAAATCCTGATATTTTGGACATATTTTAATAAATTACAGACCTTGAGAAAATTTTCAACTATCCTTCATTAAGATCTAGAGATGGTTTATTGATAAACTGACCTTTGAAGGTGGGGAGACATCTCTGAGTTGTTCTCTTAAGGAACAGGGACAACATACGAAGAAATGGATAATCATGAAAAGTTTCAATTACAGATTGAAATCAAGAAACACTTTTCAAACAACAAGCTTTCTTTAACATGGTTGCAAACTTCAGAAAAATATCATAATTGATGTTTTAACAATCTTCAATAGTTATTTCAGAGGAGAAATTTTTCTGTTCTCTTTGTCTGAAATGGTTCATGATGCAGGCATATGTATTTCAAAAATAAAAACTGGTAAGCATAAGGGAAAAATCAAAACCAAAACAACAAAGAAAAATGAAAAGCAAACAAAGAAAAAAAAATATTTACACAGGGTTGTTATCAAATGAAATACCTTTTTAGAACTTGGCCATTCACCGAATAGGTGTCTGGCTGTCCCTCTAGACTTTGTAATCTGAAAGAGTTGGGACCCAATTTCTCAGCAATAAAAAATGGTCGTAGCCATAAGTTCTGAAACTTCATATGCTCTCCCTTTCCCTCATGTGGTTTGTCCCATTTTAGGACAAGGTCACCTACTTCAAAGTTCTGTCAGAGGTAGAGTTGGAATCAAACCAGATTTTAACCACAAGTTGATGTTGATCCAACTTCTGTTTTGCTCGAGCCCTCACTTCCTCTAGTTTTAATAATGCGTTAATTCGATTCTCCAAAGGGGGGCAATCCTCTTCTTGTATTTTCTGTGAGAGCTGCAGTGAGGGAAGAAGAATATGTTGTGGCAAGATTGCCTCTCTATCGTAGATGAGAAAGAAGGGAGAGTTACCCACAGCGGCTTTCAAAGTTACTCTATCAGCCCAGATTGCGTTTAACAGTGCATTATGCCAATTTTTATGGTTTTCAGATACCGTTCTCTTGATGATTTTAATCAGATTTTTATTAGTTGATTCTGCGAATCCATTACCTTGAGGGTAATAGCTGGCAGAATATTTTAATTTAATTCATTTTTCTAGAGCAAAATCACTCATCTCAAGAGATGAAAAAATAGGAAGTGTTATCGAATACCAGACAGTCACGGATACCAAAACGAGTAATAATATTTGAATTCAAAAAGATGATTACCTGACTAGTATTTACAGCTTTTAATGGGGCATCTTCAGACCACCTAGTGAAGTAATCTGTGGCTGTTATGATAAACTTATGCTACTGTGAGGATGGTGGATTGATTGGGCCTATAATATCAAGACCCCATTGCTGAAAAGAGGAGTCTACTGAAACAGGCTGCAGAGGGAAGGTTGGTTTCTTTATCCGTCCAGACGCTTTTTGAAAAATAACACACTTGCGACACAAGGCATGAGAATCTTTAAAAAGTGTAGGCTAGTAATATCCTGCTCTTAATACTTTATGGGCAGTGGTATCTCCACCAAAATGCCCACCATCTTCTCCTGCATGCAATTCTAATAAGACCTTTTCCGCTTCATCTTTCTCAAGACAGCGCATTAGTACTCCATCAAAATTTTGATGAAACATAATACCATTAATCAACTGAAAGGAGGGATATTTCAATCTTAGCGCTCTTATTTTAGTGGGATCTAGGTGACAAGGGGCTGACCCATGTTCAAGACAGAATTTTATATCATCATACCAGGGGCTAACAGGGTTTTGTGCACAACAGATTAAATTTTGGTAGTGTTGTGCCGGGTTTGACATATCGTTTTCCTGCTACTGTCCTACTGCTGAGTCAGGGACTAACTTGCATAATCCTTGACCTCTCACTATTTTCCCAGGGATGATTTCTATGTCATATTCTTGTAAGGAGGTGACCCAGTTCGCCCTTTTTTCGCCTAGTTCTTTCTGTACTAATAGATTTCTGACGGTTGGGTAGGGGACAATAATTTTCATCCTAGATTTCAAAAGATAAGATCAGAAGTGCTTTACTGCTTTAAAAACAACATAGGCTTGCTGATCTACTATTGGGTAATTAAGTTCTGTGCCTTTGAAGGCTGAGCTCATAAAGACAATTGGGACTTCATTGTTTTCAGCATTCTTTTGAGTTAGGACAATAGCGTAAGAGCAATCATAAGCAAATGTGTAGAGAGTGAAGTCTTGTGAAAAGTCGGGGCTCATCAAAGAAGGAGCGTCTATTATGGCATTTTTTATTGAATTAAAAGCTTTGTTTTCTGAGGGTCCCCAATGATATTGTACGTCCTTCTTTATTAAGTTTTGTAAAGGTCTCACCATTTCTAAAAAACTGGGGACGAATCTCCTGACAAAGTTTATTTGGCCTAAGAAAGACTGCATAGACTTTTTTGACAAGGGAGGGGGTAGTTCCGAGATGACTTGAGTCCTTTTAGGGTCGATAATCATCCCTTCGCTTGATACAATAAATCCTAAGAGCTTACCTTGTTCTACTACGAAGATGGATTTTTTAGGATTCAAGGAAATGTTGTACTTACGACATCGCTGTAGAATGGATCTTAAATGAGCTAGATGATCATCTTTTTTTTCAAGAATACAGTAACGTCATCTAGGTAAACTATGACATATTGATTGATTAAGCCTCGGAAAGCAATGTCCATCGCTCTCTAGAAAGTGGCACCAGCATTAATGAGTCCAAAAGGCATTTTTCTATAAGCGTAGGTGCCCTATATAGTGAGGAAGGTAGTTTTAAGTTGGTCTGGAGGGGACATCAGGACTTGGTTATACCCTAAAAAACCATCCAATAAGGATAATCTTTCAAAACTAGATACATGTTGAAGGATCTGTTCCATGGGAGGGATAGGGTAGTTATCTTTGTCAGATGCTTGACTAAGATTTCAAAAATCGACGCATAGTTGAATTTCACCACTCTTCTTCCAGATAGGGACAAGATTAGAGACCCATTGCATGTGCATATCTGGGAAGATTATCTTAGCATTCAAGAGTTTATTTAATTCTTTTTTGATAGTCAGTTCGAGTTTTGGGTGCATTTTTCTTAACTTTTGTTGAAACGGTAAGTTTTGGGGTTTCATAGGAATGACGTGTTGTATGATGTTAGGATCAAAGGTTTTGAGGTCGTCCTACATCCAAGAAAAAACATCTTTGAATTCCTTAAACAATTTAATAAACGTCGCTTTCTCTTGTTCATAACACCCCACCCCTAAATTAATGCACTGTGGATTGTCTTTAGTTCCCAAGTTTACTTTTTCATACGTTAAAGAGGAACTATTTGTTTTACAGTTCACTGATTTTTTGAATTTGTCTTGAAGATCATAAAAATTTTCTAATCTAACTATAGATTTAGGTATAGAATTTACCATGTCCGATGAAGATTCAGGAGATCTCGGATGTGGTATTACTATGAAGTCACGAATATTCTCGTCATGAGTACATTCGTCGATCACTGCGCCTTGGAAAGTTTCTTCCATATGCAGGAAACAAATAATTTGTTGATCGTCGTCGAAGACTCTCCAATTCGTGATGTTGTTGGGGACGGATGGCCTGAACAACAGTTCGACGAAGAATGCATTCATGGACAAGCCTTCTGTAGGAAAGAGTTTTGAAGCTACATTAGCTAACAAGTCAGCCTCCGAATTATTCAATCTAGGAATAGAATTTATGTTAAAAGCAAAAAACTTATTCATCAAATTCCATACCTCTGATTGGTAGCTTTTAAGATGCGAGGATAAATAGTGGATAGAATTTTTTACCTGTCTAACCACAATTTCTGAATCGCCAAAGACAGTCAAATTTTGAACGTTCATATCTAATGCTTTCCTGAGGCCTTGCAATAAAGCCTCATATTCTATTGTGTTGTTTGTACATTCAAACACTAAACTGCATGCAATCAGGGTTTTGTTACCTGCTGGATCAATAATCATGCAGCCCGCACCAGCTCCTTCTTTGGATTTTGATCCGTCAAAGTAAAGAGACCATATTTGATTTTTGTCGGGTGCATGAGACCATTGGGTAGAAACTGTTAGCTGCATATATGTCACAATTTTAGACTACTGCTCCGGGTTAGTGATAGCGGAAGTTTTGGCCATGAAATTGCCGAAAAAGGTATCCATCCCTTGTATTTCGGGTGAATCGGCAGAAGGTGTAAATGGTTCATTGGGATCATTTAAATCTGTCATCGTGAACTTTAGGTAACGTTCACGATTTACCTTGATTCCGTTGGGCCTTCGATTCTCGGGCAGCCACAAGTGAGACCAATCTGTCGCGAAATAGCCATGTAGCTGTTCTCACCAGTCTCTTCTTAAAAAAAAACCATAAACTTCTGGGATATCTACAACAATAATATCAATTACTTGATGAACTTTGGGGTTAGACGATAATCTTATAAGCACATTCCTTAATTCGCCTATAACTTTAACACTAGTTCGATCAAGTTGGATGATCTTTAAGGTGGATGGTTGAACTTCGGCATTAATCTTCTGACACACAAGCCATGACATTACGTTGGATGACGCTCCTGAATCTACCATACAATTTTGAACGCTCCTAATAAAGATTTCAAAAGTTAACAAAAATTGAGGGACATTTCTGCAAGTACTAATGGTGGAAGCTTGTTGCTTTTTACCCGCATCCTCTAAAACTAATTTATTTACATTTGTTACATTATTTACAAGAAGGTTTTTTTTCTCGTGAGGATTAGGAGTATTCTTAGCGGAGGCCTTCTGAGGAACTTTTGGGTTGTTTTGAAAACCTTTGTTACTACTTGGATTACCGTTTTTGTTGTTCTCTGCGATATTCTGTAATATTTTTTGCAGCAGAAATGGGAATTTTAACAATTCATAAACATAAATGTTAGCCCTCAACATTTTTATATCTTCAACTAAATCATAATCTAAGATTGGGTTCGCATAATTCTATTTAGTCTCGGTTGTTTTAGACTATTTTTGGGGCAAAGTTGTAGTTTTTTCAGAAGAAGGCTTGTTTGTTGTCTTACTCCTAGTATTGTAGGGATTTATTGTCTTGAAATTAGCTTGAAAAATGCTATCTGAGAAGTGTCCAAAAATGTTCGAAGAAGATTCATCTTCTTCAACTGTCTCTTGTTCAGCTACTTCCTCAGGGACCTCAGGAGGCATCAAGTTATCCTATGCTTCTAGAATCGTTTGAATAGTGAATTGCAGGCTTTCTAGATTTAAGCCTTCAGTATTTGAATTAGGTCGGTTGGTGGGAAAAGGATTCCTAAATGGGGGTTTGTAATGCCCTTTGCTCGAAGAAGCCTCTTCGGTCATCCTTTTCAAATCTATAACTTGATTTGACAGTTTTTGAACAACTTTTTGTAAGTTTTCTAGATCTGAGCTTTTAGGTTGTGTTTTGTTTTGGGCAGGTCTAGGGAGGATTTCAATTTTCTTTTTGGAAGATGAACTAGTCTCTATTTTTCTGCTAGTAGTGTCTTTTAAGCTGAGGATATCTCTCTCGATCTGACTGGCCTCTTCGAAGGCCTCTAACAACGTGTATTTCTTAGATCTCTTTACCCAAATGGCTATACTTTGATGTAAGGCTTTCGTATAGTATGCTATAATAATATTCTCAGCAGGCATCAAATCCATAGGGATTCAGTTCTTTAGTGTTAAGAATCTTTGGTTAAAGTCTTTGATTTTCTCTTTGGGGTTCATTCTTAAACTAGAAAGCTCCATGACTAGAACTTTTGGGGACTTGTCATCTCCAAACTTCTCAAGAAAATAGGATTCAAAATTCTCCCATGACATGATGGTATGGGGTTGTTGGGCAAAGTACCAAGTAGAGGCATTGCCCTCGAAAGTGTAGGGAAACAATCTACAGACTACATCTTCGTGCTTGAAATTACGGAGTCTAATGGCTAACATAAACTTTTTGATGTGATCTTCAGCGATCTGTTTAGAGTTCGGGTCAAATTTAGGGAGCCACTTCTCCGGGTGTTTGGGCAAGGGATGCTGAGACCCAGGTACGATCACTGCATCTTGGTCGAGCCAGGGTCTGGCTGGATTGCTCTGGTTGGCCATTGGTGTGGGTGGTGTCGAAGGCTGGGATGAGGAACTTCCTTCGTCAGAAGATTCTTCTCCAGAAGAAGAAGGGGATGAAGGAGGTGGTGAGGGTGGTACACCAGATCCTCCTGCTGCAGGAGTGAGGATTGGATTTGTAGGGTTTAAAGTGAGATTAGTGCCTCCGAGTTGTTCTCTGATATGAGAGAAATCTAATGGTTGTTCCAAAGGTCGGTTTGGTTGTCTTAAACGGGCGAAGGAACTATGTGTTCTTATGAGAGATTGGCGGACAATCTCTTGTACATCACCATCTGTAGGATTTGGAGTTACTAGTTCAATTGTGATCTGTAGATCGTCGTTTGATGTAGTTGTTGTTTGAGGGACAATGTTTTCATTTGAATGACTTCTTGTCACTATAGGTGAGCGGGAAGATCGTGGAGGATTCTTACGACCGCCTCCTGCCATTAATAATTTTCAGTCCCTCCTTCTAGCACCATTTGTTGATGGGTGAAATTGACCGCTCATCAACTGGAGGAGTGAATCTGGTCTGGGGTTGTCTAAATAACCCAAGCCATTTGGATTAATCCACTCGGATGGGTTTAGCGGCTCCGTTGGCCGATATAAGTCGTAGGAAAGTGAAAAAACAAAACTAAAGAAACTAACTAAGTGAAAAACAACTGTTGCAAACTATATACAAATCTAATATATATTCACAATTCGCTAACTAATATTTATAAAATAGTAATCCTACTCATTAAATGTATGGTGTATCGATATGATTAAATCTCTATTATATGTACAGTATTCACAAAATGCAAATTTTAATCGAAATCTGCAAAATCATACATGAATTGACTTATGACAGTGAAGCCAGTGTTTTGACCTTTTATAAATTTTATAAACGGGAAATGAAATGGCAGCTATCTAGTTGAGAAATAAAAATAACAATCGACACAATGTATTGGACTACAAGAAATTCTTACATTAATTAAACTAACAAAATGAAACTAGCAAACTGACCTGAAATATTATCTCATATTCGTCCTGTGCATAGCATACACGTTTGTTGTTTGATGAGGCCAACCCGCATCAGATCTTTACCAGTGCTTCTCGTAAACGCGAGGAAATAACAACTGAATGCTAATGACAGAACATTTAAAGGATGTAGCAATAAAAAATTTATAATTTAACAAATGATTACATTAAGATAAATCTCGCTGCAAAGATTTGTATATAACTGCTCATTTAATAAAGAAGATTAACCTTTTGTTCATTAAATTAAAACACGATAATTGTTGTACATAATATGAGAAACATAAAACATAGGCATCATATAAATCTAATCACATCAATCTGTAATAAACTGTGATATCTAAAGTAGTCACAATTCAATTGCAAATCAAAATGAGCAAAACTTGCACGAAAATAGGATATATCGAAGCTAAAGTTGTACCAACATCAACCTTCCATTCAAGTTTGTCAATCATAAACCCATAGTCTCTATTCCCAAGTAGTGATGATATTTGTTTACAAAATAATACATTTATAAAGGCCACAGGATCAAAACATTCCTTGTGGAAATTATCAAAGTTGTTACAAAAATTGTGGGAAATACAATCTCCCAAATTCCCTTTTATATCTAAAACTAAGAGCCTAATCTAAAACCATGTAAAGAAATAGCATGTTCAGAGATGCCACCATCGATCCAATCTCCTTTGGAATTCGTATGTACCTGAAAACGCACAAGAATACATGATTTCAGATTGCATTTTAATTGTAAAACCAAAAAATTTGAATTTTGGTAACTAGCTACAGAATCTCACGATTCTGTAGCTAGTTATTATTATAAACAGAATTGTGTTTTATCAATTCAGTCAAAACATAAATAGATGCAATTTGAGCAAACAAATCTTGTATGCTAATTCAAAACAAAAACAAAATCATCCTAAAATTACTTTTAAAATACCATACCTTAGATTCAGGGATTTTCATCAAGCTATTTTTGAATTGACAATGGCAGTGGCCGCCTCCACATTTTTTAAGACAACAGAGCCTGTGGTCTTCTTTCTTTTATCATTAGCTTGTAATCTATTGTTTTCCTTAGTTAGCACATTCACTCAGTCCTCCAAGGACTTGATCCAAGATTGGAGCAAAGGGACGTCTCTGTAATACCGGTCGAGCCACGACTTACATTCGTTGCACTATGGTTGAACAGGCTGTGTATTCACAGGTGAGGAACTTATTGTTTGACCTGTAGGTTCTCTGTCGAGTTTGATCCTAGGGAAGTTGGGGTCATCTCTAAGACACGGTGGGAGGTTCGTGACATAGTCATAGGGCTTAACTGAGCAAATTCCGTGTGAGTATGGATACTCTTCGGTTAGAAACCGTTCGATTTCGGAATCAGAATCTTCACTTAACAAAATTGGTTTTCGTTCTGCGTTTTCTTTAGGTTTATTACGAGCACACCATGAAACCCACCACGTGGCCCTTTTACCCTTGTAATTGATATCACTGTTAGTTTTACCCTTTTCCCTTGTAGACTTTTTAACAGGCTTACCACCATCCTTTGGACATGAGTCAGTCAGGGTGTCGGGTTGGGTAGGTCGAGGATTCAACAGAGAAAAAGAGAAAATGAGAGGGAGTGACACGCTTGACAAGGGTTTTTGTAACAACAGATTTGTCAATTAGTACTATTTCAGGACTGGCAAAACCATTCCTTAACAAGAAAGCGTCCCAAAAATCGCCATTCAACTTCAACTGATGAACCATAATAATTTTAATTAAACAGCAGCGGAAGAGGTTGGAGCCAGCTTTCTCCCTTTTGAAGCGCTTAGCCATTTTATATAAACTCCGAAGGAGAAAATATGGCATGTTTAAGGGAAAATCGATGAAACTCATGAGCAACTGCAAGTGGTATAGGAAAACTAGACTGTATCTACCCTCACATGTAACGAACTGTTTGATAATATCCAACAAATCATGTCATCTAGGTTTCAGAGCTGTAACAGGCATACCTTTGTCGTAGTTGTTAATCTTCCTTGAGGTAAAAAACAGTGGCCATGGTACTTCGCCAACCTTTGAATTTTTAAACCATTTTTGTCCCTCGGCTGGCAGACCAGTGGCTGAGCTAATGAAATCTTCGTTCAATTCAAGCTGGACATCCCCAATTTTGGCTCTGCAACAATCGAACGTTAGCATAAATTGTTGAGCAACTGCCAAGTTGAAACCCTCGAACTTCTCAACAAAGACCCGCCAACCATTCCTCTTTAAGTCCTCTCGGGCATTATCAAACAACAACAAAGTTTGGACACCGATGGGTTTGATTCTCACTACAGAAGCCATAGCTAACAACACAAAATCAATAGGGTATTCAGCGATAGGTTTTGACAGGATAGACACAAAACCATTGTCCCGAAGCTTCCCCAACACAATGCTAAGGCAACTAAAAATGCAAGGGCAGAGCGTTAATGCTATGCGTGCGAGGATAGTGGTGTAAATCGAGGCCTATGCAAAAACATCATATCGGGTTGTACTTGGAACGACGCCTTTGTGTAATGATACATTTAAATCATAACAATGCATATCCCAAAGAATTTTAATCAATATGTCAAATTAAATATCACATAACCACGATTTGACCCAAAAATTAATGTGTCAATTAAACCATTGCGTCGAAGATTTTGTAAATCAACACCACATTAACAATAATCAAATTCATAAATGTTTGGTGTTTCGATAAATATGTGACCAGTGGTGTGTTTGAGGTCAAATAGTTATAACCACATAAACAAATAGGTTCATGATAAACCAAATGATCATTTTGATGTAATCAACATGAATTCCAACTATGGGTTTTCACGCTTGCAGTCGTGAAAATGAAAATGAAAAGTAGGTATGAAAAAAGGGAAGAATAATGAGATCATTTAAACAGATGTAACGATTAATGAGGGTTTAAACAACATTGTGTAGGCAGCTTGTGAAAAGATAGAGATTAATATGGCTGCCTACAATGTCGTAATTTGGGCTTGTCCCTGTACATGGATTGGGCCAGATATGGCCATGTCCATGTACAGAAACATACTTGAATGATACCTTACATTACCATAATCATACCTCAAAAGAGTAAATATTGTTACGTCACAGTCATAGTGTAATCGATTTATATTTTAATCAATTAAATCCCAGGACCCAAATAGATTTTTGGTTTTGGCATTAATTTTATATATGTTTACGCACCAACAGAGTATAGTGTTATTTTTTATAAAAATCATTTTATATTTTAATCAGTTTAATCTCAAATAGAGTTTTAGTTTTGGTATTCATTATATATATGTTTACCAAAGGGCATAGTTTATTCTTATTTTTTATAAAATTTAGTTTATATGTTAATCATTTTATATGAATGCAATCATGGCCCATATATTTTTAGGAGGCGACATCCATGTACTCTAAACATAATACTGTCCCATTTTAATATGTTACTTTATCTTCAAAATAAATTCATTGAATTAAAAATATATAAATGTAATCCTTTCCTATATATTTGGGAGGTTACATCCATGTACAAACCAAACTTGATTTTCCACAATATGAACAACATAGGATGGAGACAATACCTTCTATAAATTCATAATTTATGAACACAATAGGATGCAAACAAAATAGAGTAAAAACACAGACACAACAACACCTAGAACACATGAGACACAGACAAGTAAAGGTATCATATGCTTATCGGATGGGATGCTAGGGCCGAATTTGGCTCTGTTCATATACATGGATCAGATCGAATTCAGGCATGTCCCTGTACATGGATAGGGCCAAATATGGCCATGTCCATGTACAGGGACATGCCTAGATTTGGGCTTGTTCCTATACATGGAAATGGCCGAATATGGCCCTATCCATGTACAGAGATGGGCCTGAATTTAGGCCTGTCCCTGTATATGGATAGGGCCATATTTCGGTCTACGTTGGTGCTGAGGGAAATAGGAAATTGGTGTTGCAGGCGTTCAGTTTAGAATAATTTTAAATTTTATGATTTAAATAGTTAGTGTTAGTATTAAATTGTTAGTGTTAGTCATGCAAATAGAAAATAAATACAAACAAGTAGCCAACCAACCAATCAACCAAAGATAACAACAATGCCTAGACCGTATCAGACACAGACAAGTAGATGTATCATATGCTTATCGGATGGGATGAGAGGGCCGAATATGGCCCTATCCATGTAGAGGGACAGGCTCGAATTTGGGCATGTCCCTGTACATGGATAGGATCATATTCGACCCTGTCCATGTACAGGGACAAACACAAATTTGGGCTCGTCCCTATACATGGACAAGGTCATCTTTGACTCTGTAGGCGCGTGGTCCAGGCAATTTATAGTTCAAAATTATAATATTGTTAGTTTTACTAGTTTAGGAGGTTGACGAGGCTGTATTCAACCCTGTCCATATATAGGCATAGACCCGAATTTCTCTGAGATGCATGATATTCACATGATTAAAATTGAGAATGACTCTCAAGAGCCCTAATGAAATTCAAAATAAGATTTAGAGGGTGTAGTTCCCACCAACTACTCAAAATATACATAATAGTTATAGCTTAGTATGTGTTTAGGAAGTTTATGTCCCTCCCTTGTAACACCAGTTTAAGGATACTTCATATAAATATAGCTGCATGCAATTAATGCAAGTCAACTTTGGGATTTTGGTTTACCAAATTGTGTTTTTTCTATGAAATGAATAGTTGTCATAGAACCACATAAGAATGAGTACAAAAAGAGAGAGAATTTTAAACAATAAGGAAAATCGTATTGGTAATTAAATGGCATTTATATCACTCATTAAATGACAGACATAACCATACTAAACATTTAGATTAAAGAACAACAAATTTATAAACTAAATAACATCCATACTAGACTTTAATAGCAGTTGGATAGTACATTAATAACAACTATAGTATACATTAATAACATGTGTACTTTTCCTATATAGAAAGCTATAATATTCACTGAAAATGACAATTCAATTATTGCCTAAAACCAACCTTGTTCAATGTTGGCATTTGCCCTGCATTTTTTTCTAGCTAAACCTTGAAAACTAGGCATTTAGACTATTATAAAATTTAAATAGAGCTTATGGGTGCCATTATTTCCATCATATTCACACTTTTCTCACTTCCCTCTATAATTACAGTACCTAAATGCAATAAATTCCTATGATAAAAGAAACCAATATTCACTAATAAATGAATCAAATGCCCCATTATAAATGAAACACCTAAATGCAGTGAATTCCCATGATAAAAGCAACCAATATTCACTAATAAATTCATCAAATGATCCATTATAAATGCAACATAGTTTCCATTACAAATATACCACATCTCTCTCTCATTAGTTGTGATTCCTCTCTCATAGATGCAGAAGTTTCAGTCCTAAATATTGTCATTTTATATTTCACGAATTTGCACAAGCAGATTCACCTAATAACTGTAGGAAAACCAACCCCAGTCATGGTTGGAAATTTGGAGCCCCTTTATTAGGACTATTCTTTTCTAGTCTCAAGTTTCCCCCTAGAGGATGTATGTTTCCATCAAAACGACTTTGTCCATGTACAAGGATGGGCTCAAATTTAGGTCTCTCCTTGTACTTTGGATCCCTTCTCTTGACTTGTTTTTTTTTGTTTTTTTTTATGATTTAACAATAAATATTTTGTGTTATAAAATATTAGTTGTTTAAATTATTTAATTACTTAATTGTGTGGCTACAACCACTCTAGGATAGTTTTTCTTGGTCTTTTCCATCCTACTAGAGATCTCTTCTTGGTTATTGTTTGGGTATTCTGGTTCTACTTGTTGGTGTTTCCCTCTCATTTTTTTGCTAGTGTCGCCCTATTTATATCCTTGATAATTCCACCTTGTGTATGTTTCCATTCTCTTCTATTATTGGTGCCACCTATGTATGTTGTTGGTAAGTATATTGATATTTTACCCTAAAAGTTCTTCTTGGCAATTTTTTCCATGTGTCATGATGAGATCTACCCTGAGGGTTTTATCAATGATCCCTTGAAGCTTTTTCTGAGCATATATATAAGAGGATAGCAACAACATATCATTTAATATTGTTTCTTGTTTTAGTTTTAAGTAAATGTTTTGTCAGTGATTATAAAAAAATATAGTTGCTCTAGTTTTTTCAATATATGTCTGTGATGCTTTGAAGTTGTCATAAATGATTAAATGATTGTGTTATAAATTCAATATTTTCATTTAATATTTTTATAAACTATGAAATTTCATATTCATGAATTTTCAAAGGATAGATATTGAGGCGAGATGTGGAAACAAGAGTCTCTAAACATTTATCGCAAACGCTATAGGCTATCCCAAGAAAGAAGAAGATGAACCCCTTCTTCGACTGAGACTCTGAGTGACCAACAACAATATAGTCAGAGGAGGAGATTATCAAATGAGTATGTGAATATATCATCCCTATAATGTTCTCAAACAACTTCTATGGATGCATCCTTCTTAGATACGTTGCACATGGATACTCCTATACCTGAGAATGTAGGGAATACATCAGGACAAGAATTTTTTTTTGGTAATTTTCATTGATTTTGTATTTTTGTGTATTTATGTTTATGTTATATATATATATATATATATATATTGTATATAAGTTTTTTTAATTTTTCTTATGTTAAATTATGTTGTTAAATTTTTTAATTACTTTCAAATGTGTATGTGTAGACAATGAGTTTAATGTGAGGGAAGATAATGAAAGAGAAAGTGGGTGTCATGAAGATTCTAGTGTTGGTGAAGAGGCTGAAGGTGGATTTAGGAGGCGTTATCAGGAAATAGAAGATTACAAGCCTATGTCCACTTATCCTTCAGATGTTGGTGATGAGCTTCCCTGGGAAGGGATTACTAAAACAATCATCCTTGAGTGATGCTCACGTGTTAAAAGAAGGTTGGAAAATGATTTAAGGAGATTGGATCTCCCTCGTGAGAGTAAAAAAAACTTGTATATTGTTTCTGATTCATTGCAAAACTTTATGGATGCATATAAAAATATAGGGCCAACGAATAACTTTTTTATCGATTTGATGAGGAGACGAAAGTCGGAGGTGATGGGCTCTGATAAATGGGACGTAGTAAAAAATAAAGTTTCAAAAGAAAACACAATTTATATGTTCAATTTCAAATATCAGCTAAAGTGAAAGATGTTGAAGGTGCAATATTTTAAGCACATCAACATAGCATGACATCTTTATAATAGATTTTTGACAGCATATGAAAAATTGTCGTAGAATGATGAGGTTCCACATTACTTTTCCAGACATGTTTATGCAGAGTTTTTCATAGACATGCACCCTAATTATACTAGCCTATCATTTGATTATTATGGGGTTGGTAAAGGATAGACATATGATCGAAAAGGGGCATATCAAAATGCAACATTTCAGAGGCCTCCACGACCTTTAGTAACTCGACCAACAAGGGAATTTGTCTCACATTCAGAGTTGTGAGATTTATGAGAGGTTGGCAAAGAGGCTAGGAATGTAATCGGGGAATATTTGGAATCGTTTTTTTATGGTGTTGATGTTGGTTTGAATCGTCAAAGAGCGGAATCCAATTATCGAGTCATTTTTGTTTATAAAGAAAGTTGGTATGTGTTATAGTTAGTAATTTTTTTACGCATTTGAGGATAGTTTACTTCTAGTTATATATCTAGATACATATTATTGTATCTATAGAAATAATTGAGTTGCTATTGTCATTAATTGAAGTTTGAACATATGTTAAATGAACATTCAGTAAATAGGGGACTTGATTCCACAAGTTTAAATTTGGATGGGTTGAATCAAGTATTTGTTTTCTAATATCCACATATCAGCACTTTAGTTTTTAAATATCCAATCTTTTCAATAACATCAATAATATGGAATTTATGATTTTGTATAAATATGAATACATTGAATCCTAGATTTCGTTCTTAGTTTTGTTGTTCACAGATTCTTATTCCATCTCCTACTACTTCAAAAGGATTGTCTCAATTCTCATTGGTAGAGTTTGAAGAGGGTGGAAGTTCACAGGTATCATTGCATGTTGAAAACAAATTTAATTATATATTGAAATTGCAAATTGTTATTTAAATTATCAATTTAAAAGAAGAATGTATTAAACAATATTTAATTTATTGAATCTTATGATATAGTGGATATAATTTATTGATATTAAGATTGAAACATCATAGGCATTACATGTTTCAAAATTTAAAATTACAATTTAATATGTTAAAATCATTTAAATTTAATTTTCAAATTTTCAAATTTTCAAATTTCAAATGTGTTATATAGGGAAATGTGGAGAAGAGAGTGCGAGAGATTGGGATTGAGGAGGATGAATCCATACCTAGAAAGGATGTGTCTATTGATGATGATTCATAAATGTATGTTCATTGCATATTAGTGAGTTTTAATTTTCTTTTATGTTGGGATTTTATACAAAAATGTTTAAGCTTATTTTTGTTGAAAACTATTATGTTTTTTACTCTTTTCAAATTTTTATCTTAGTCTTTCCTATTCAACACTTAGTGGGTTACAAAACTAGTGTCTATATAGATTTTCACTACTTTCATCGATTATTTTGAAATATATAGAACCCCTATATAAGCTTATCATTTTCTAAAATGGTACATTCGGTTTTATTTATGTTTAGATGATGATGAAGACCTAATTTTGAACTTGAACATTTGATTATTTGAGAATAGACTCTATCCCACATCAGAAAAGTGGAAGTTTCTAAAATTTATTCGATTGCATTCCCTGCCTTCTTGTCCAAGAATGACATAGTATGGACATTTGTGTTTTCTGCATACAACGAAGTGAATTCCTTCTTTTGAGGGTATTTTCAAACTATTAACTAAATTGGTTACTAACCAAAAAATCCAACATTCAGGTAGATTTACAAATAAGTTATGTACGTGTGTGATCTTACTTATGTTAAGAATATGAAGAATACAAATTTCAAGGAGAATTTGATTATATGTAATATGAATACATCCCAAAGATGAACGATTTAAATGGTTTTTGAATAATGACTTAATATATGTGTAGATTTGTGTTTTCTTCATGTACATGAAATATTATATGAGAACATCTATTCCACCGCAGAAATAGGAGATAAGTATTTTATGGAAGAATGGTTTTTAAAATGGAGATTTGTGAACTTTCATAGATATAAGTAATTTCGTGGAAGAATGGCTTAATATGGAGATTTATGAGTCCTTTAATTTGAAAGTGTATTTAAGGGAATTTGGTTATATGAGAACATCTATTCCACTTCATAAGAGGAGAGAAATATTTTACTACTAAGGAGATAAGTATTTTACTGCTGAATAAATAAGGTCACCGGGCATGAGAATTTCACCTGAAAGATCTAAGACTTTATCCACAAGGAGATAAGTATTTTATTGGAAGAAAGAATTAATATGGAAATTTGTGAACTTTTTTCATACACAACTATATTTATTTTTAGAGTATTATCTAACTATGAACACAAAAATTGGTTACCAAGAACACAATTTTTCTCTTTAAAAATTTATAAGATTTTAGATAAAATTTTACATTGTTTAGATCATGTATGCTTAATGTGGAGAGTAACTATTTTTGAAGTTTTGGAACTTTGTGATGAAAGTTTCGTTTAAAAAAAGTGTCAAAAAAGTGTAATAAAGAGAGAGTGATAATTTTAAATCTGTGGAACTATGATTGGGTATGTTATTATTTCTTATTGTTTATTTAATATTTAGTTAAAGCACATATGTTGATATGTGTTATTTATTTATTTTTATTGTTTTTTATTGTTACAGATGTTTACATTATATTTGGTGGAAAGGAGTATGTTGGAGGATGAGACTTAACTCTTTTCATATGTATGTCATTTTTTCTTTAATCACAACTTGTTTTATTTATCTAAAATGGTACATTTGTACATTTTATTTTAAATTTTTAGATATATTTTATTGTAAATTTTTAAATTTTTAATTGGACAAATGTTTTCTTTTGCAGGTATGAAGTGATCTATTTTAAAGCGATGGCTTAGAGTCCAAAATTTTAGAGTTAAATGTATGATTTTTTGTTATCATCCTAAAATGGATGTGGAGCATATGTATTTGGCAGTGTAACTATTCAAACTTTCATTATATATATATATGGTATTTTTTGAACTCAAAATATCAATTTATTGTCTCATATTTGATTTCTCTTATATTGTTTATGATGGTGGAATATATTGTTTATTGTTTCATCTTTCACTTCTCTTATATTGTTTATGATGGTGAAATATATTGTTTATTCATTAATAAATAGTCAATATCTTATAATTTGAATTTTTATGATGGGGAAAGGATAATTTATGTTCTATGGGGAGCTTATAATTTCATTTTTTATGATTTTATAATTTCAATTTTTATGATTGTGAAAGGATAATCTTTTATTGAAATCCAACTGTTATGGTTTCCCTTTTGTGGCAGAACAAGTGGCTAATAGGTGGCATTGTATAAAGATAAGAAGTTATTCATATAAGGATCCTACTTTATTTACAAAAAAACAAAATTAATTTATGTTTTATAATACTGTGTTGAAATTAAAAATGTTTTATTTCATTTTATTTATAAATATCATTGTACTGTGTGAAGTAGAGATGATTATGTATACAATGGAGTTGATTTTATAGTTATGGGAGATCTGGGTAGTTATCAAATTATAGTTTCTAACTTATAATTTAAATTTTGTTCGATTTGTACTATGTCCAGTAGAGTTGATTTTGTATATAGTAGAATTAATTCTATAGTGATGGGAGATCTGGGTAGTTATCAAATCATAGTTTCCAACTTATAATTTAAATTTTGTTTAATTTGGAAATATGGTTGAAAATAGTCAAACAAATCATCAAATTTTATAGTTTCCCACTTTGAAGCCCCTTACCCAAAATGACACTCAAAGATGAGGGTTGAGGACTAGAGGGTTGCTCAAGTTACGTTTTAGACTTCTCAATTTCCTCTAATTAATAATATTAGAATGGAAATAAAACAAACAATATTGTATATTAAAAATATATGTGAGATTCTTATGAGAGAGTGAAAACATAAAAATAAAGTCTAAGTCCATGGTGATGAAAAAATATTATTAAACTACCGAGGTAAAATCGAGTTTTCATTGGGTGATATGGGTTTTATTCCATTCCATTCAAGTGATAATCAATTGACTTTAACATTGGAAATTGTAAATTTAAGCATATTGATAATTGCATCAATCTAGGCCCTTTCTTTATTTTGATAGGGCATAGACTCCTATCAATCTAAAATTTAGTAAAAAATGTGAACTCAAAATTGAAAATTCACAATGAAATGACAATACAGAACTAAAATGGTTATGTTCATCCTTGATTTCTTTATTTAAAAATATTAATGAAATGATTTTCCAACACTAAATTGGTTATGTTAGTCTTTGGTTTCTTTTCAAACTTTCAATATATTTATTCAAGAAAATGTGAAATAAAAATTGAAATAAAAACATGAATTACAACCTATTTTAATGTGTAAAATTAAAATATACTTTAATATAAGTAAATTATTATCATTAAAATTTATTGTAAGATCCCACTCTTGCGTGCACTGAAAGAACTTATTCGTTGATAACACTTGCTTGCAAGTGATCTGGGTTATTGTATCTATTGATCATTTGGATTATGATTATGAGATATTATGGATATGATGATATGTTATTTGGTTGTATTTACCTAGTTAGAGAAGGCCCACGATGTCGTGAGGGAAGACTGTGATAGTCACTCATGATGATTCTAAGGGGTGCACAATAAGGCGGGGGCCTTATTCCTTGGAGGCCCTTAGTCTCCCACAAGATCACATGGTGGAGTATTGACTCCAGGGGTTTTACGTCTACCAAAGTCATTCAGGAGGCAACTGGCACCCTTGGAGCACGTAGTGTGTCCTGAAGGGCACGTCACGCTAGAAAAATAGAAAGAGGCGATGAAAAATATTATTAAACTACTGAGGTGAAAATATTATTAAACTACCGAGGTGATGAAAAAATATTATTAAACTACCAAGGTGATGAAAAAATATTATTAAACTATCGAGGTGATGAAAAAATATTATTAAGCTACCGAGGTAAAAGCCAGTTTTCATTTGGTGATATGGGTTTTATTCCATTCCATTCAAGTTGTAACCAATTGACTTTAACAATGGAAATTGTAAATTTAAGAATATTGATCATTGCATCAATCTAGGCCCTTCCTTTATTTTGACAGGGCATAGACTCCTATTAATCCAAAATTTAGTAAAAAATATGAACTCAAAATTGAAAATTCACAATGAAATGGCAGTGCAGAACTAAAATGCTTATGTTCATCCTTGGTTTGTTTATTGAAAATTCACAATGAAATGGCAGTCCAACACTAAACAGGTTATGTTAGTCTTTGGTTTCTTTTTCAGCTTTCATTATATTTATTCAAGAAAATGTGAAATAAAAATTGAAATAAAAACATAATTTAGAACCTATTTTAATGTGTAAAATTAAAATATACTTTAATATAAGTAAGAGATTTCCATTAAAAATTATATTGATATAAATTTTTTATGTATCGAAAAGGGTAGAAAATGGTTGATGGAAATTATCAATCCCTTTCACATTGGAGGTATTCACTAATGCCATTAATATGAAACCTACCATTAATGGAGGTATTCACTATGAAATTCCAACAATAAACTGGTTATGTCAGTCTTTGGTTTCTTTTCGAGCTTTCAATATATTTATTCAAGAAAATGTTAAATAAAAATATGTACTTTGAAATAAAAATTGAAATAAAAACATGATTAGAACCTATTTTGTAAAATTAAAATATACTTTAATATACGTAAGTGATTTTCATTAAAATTTATATTGATATAAATTGTTTCTGTATCAAAAAGGGTAGAAAATGGTTGATGGAAATTATCAATCCTTTGCAATTAATATGACACCTACTATTAATGGAAGTATTCACTAGTGCTATTAATTTTTAATTAGGATGTTAATCATACACTACCTTGAATTTTGAATATACTCCAAATTCAATTAAAAAAATGAAAATCTAAATGCATCAAACCAAACCTTAGTAGATGACCTGTTATTTTTTATTTTTTGTTATGAGGTCACAAAATCAAATTCGTTTTCAACTTAAGTTTTTTCAATCAAACTTAATGAAAACTATGTTTAATGTGTAGAATATAAGTAGTGTTAATTTCATCTTACACATTTTTCAAGTAGCTCATAATTTCAATTTTGTTTTCAATTTGATTCAAGATATTGAAATCTAAATGCACAAATTTAACAATTTAATATAATATCAACACTTTTGGAATCGAAATTCACAATTTCATATTTAAAATTGATACTTTTTAAGATGTCTTTAAAATTTGTAATTAGCATGTTAATCATATGTATTACCTTGAATTATTTAATTAGGATGTTAATAATAAATTTTAAGATGTCTTTAAAGTTTTTCTAAGCCATCAATAGTCCCTTAGAATGACATGGAAAAGGGTCCTAGTTTTGATATGAAGTTATCTGCTTCATATGAAAAAGCATTGAACAATCACTACAAATAATGAATGCAAATCCTATATGTAGTAAATTGTTTACATGCATTAAGAGATTTGTGTATACGATCTGGATAATTTGTAGGATTAATGTATAATCATCCAAATTATAGGTCATTTTAGGTTCCCTAGATACAATTTATAGGTTCTTCCCTGAAATTGTAAATAAGGATTGGTAAACTTTATAATTCATAAAAAATATAAATTTTCTTAATTGAATGGACCATGAAAGTAAACTAAAATGGAAATGATTGTAGAATCCTAGATACTCATAAATACGTGTACTTTCAATGCAAAATATAAAAATTTGGAATGT
>SNQJ01S0068367.1:30124-54212 GCA_010110895.2 Picea sitchensis | reverse complement strand
CTCTGCAGAATAAAATCAACTCTTCAACATCGAAGTGTAATCCTCCCATCACATGTCAAAATAACGGCCAATCAAGTGGTTGATTGGTTAGCCAATATTGGTGTCGATTTGGAGGAAGGGGTCTTCTCCTACTCCCATGATGCGAATTCCACACACCCTGCAGTCATCGCATGCAGGAACCTGGCTCACAGAAAAGACCGACCCCTAGATGGGGTGCCCACATGAAATGATGGATACAACACAGTCTAGGGCCACACGACCAGGCCACATGGCAATAGATGGCAGTCTAATGCCACGTCCACCCTCACAACCTTGCTAGCATGCAAATGATCCGTCATCACCTTTCCTCCCACATGTGAACCATACAACTCACACGATTTAGAACCTTCAAGTCTTCATGGCGCTGCACGACAAGCTCTCCTAGCCACCTCAACTTCATTCGATTGTAATTTATTCGCCCTTGTCAACTTCATTGGCTCATTTCTATCGAAGCGACCTCCCCGGGGTTCATTCCATTCTCGTCTCTTCTCTACAGCTCTAGTTTCATTCCTCTTTGGCGTTTTGGAGCTCTTTGGTGCATACCCTCCATTCTAGAGCTCTTATTTCTTGTGATAACCATCCTTTCCTTCATGCCATGACCCAAGGGCAGACCAAGGCATGGAGAAGCCTAGTACCAGGCCCGAGGAAGGAAACCACCCACCTCAAACTCTCCTTGTGAAGTTGTCAACACCCCTTAGGGCGATGTCCATCACCCCCTTGAAGAGTTCCCTCCCCCTCCTTTGGCTCCCAAAATTAAACACCCCCCTAAAGGGGTCTTTCCCCCTCCTTTGGATCCTATAGTTATGCCCACTCTTGCCCAGCCACCATGCGACCTCGACATTGGCCTCTCCCCCCTCTCAAACCCCTACAACTGTAGGGTCGAGTGGTTTGATCTCATGGGTAATTCGATTGGCTATGCGCCACCTAACCCCTCACCTCCTCGACGTCCCTTCTGTCCACCATGCCCCCATCATCCCTCCCTCGCGGTTTCACATTCCTCCCCTCTCCACGGGCTCCTCTTCTCCCTCTCCACTCTCCCACCACCATTCTCCTTTTAACAATAGGGACAATGAGTGAGTTGAGCTCTTGACCACTATGAGCATCATCAAAAAGGATCTAGAGAACATAAAAACGGCCATGCGTGAAGTACAGACAAGGGAAGACGACCGGTGGCACCGAGTGGATAATATTAGCATGAGATACCAGAAGAGCCATGGCGAACGAGAAAAGGTAAAGCACAAGCAAGCGCGGGTCTACACCAGGTCGCGTCTAGGTCTAGGTTACTAATGCATTCCCATGTTTTTTCTCTCTTATTGTCATTATTTCGGAAGCCTACCGTGCTATGGTAGTCTTGCCCTCATACACTTGTGCTCATTGGGTGGCCCACATGAATGGTTATATCCTATGGTGGACTCGGACAACGGTGGTTTCGAATGGGCATCGTTACTCTTTTTTATTTTGGACACTGGCGAGGTGGTTTCCCAACAGACATCAATGCCGGGTAGAAATGTAAGTTAACTTTTCGAGATACTTTGTGGTACGGCCGGGGAATCAATACACTATCTAAATTACTAAAAATCGCTCCTTTCCTTTTGCACAGAATAGCTCTGCTCAAATGAGAAGGAGGACTGGCGATAAAACAGAGAATGGCAGATGTTTATCTAACATCTTGTGAGAGTTTCAACATCAATTTCAGTGACTAATCCCGTTTTATCAGTCTTGAGAACATGGTGAAAAACGCAAAAAAATTTAGATTAAAAACTTTTAAACAGTAACGCCTCAGCCAATCTAAAATAAATCTAGATTATACAATTTTTTATTTTTTTTTCAATTACAATTAAGAAATAACATAAAACAATATTCTTTTAAATTTGTAAATAAAGTAATGAAAAATAATAAATAATGTAATTTTATAATAATTATATCTCTCATTCATATAAAGTTAAAATATAAAAGTTCAAAAATTAAAAACATTAATTTTTTGTTTAAAATCTTGTTCTTTAATCTTGATTGTCGACAAATCCTAGTATTTCTTCTTTTATTATATTATTTTATTTATATATAATTTAAAATATACCAGTTGCATGATAACGTTATTTTCATTCAAGTTAAATTCATTATTTTAATATATGATTTTATTATTAATTTTTTTAGTAATTCAAAATTTCAACATTTTAGTATTTTATCATTTAAAAATCTTAGTATTCCTTCATCATTTTTCTAAAATATTAGTATTCCTTCATCATTTTTTTAAAATATCAGTATTACTTCTTTAGTATACTATTTTATTTATTAGCCGATGTGTTAATACACACTCTTATTTATTTATTTTAGGACTCCAGTATGAACTAGCCATATACCCTTAATCACGTTTGACTGGTGCATTAGTTAATAAAGATATTTATTATTTAAACATAAATAAATAAATAATCATTTTTTTTTTTTTTTTTTTTATTTTTATATATAGATATAAAAATTAATACATAATAATAATATTTTGTTGTTTTTATTATTTCTAATTTTTCATTATTTTAATAAAGATTAATAAAGGCAATAATTTTAAAGGTTTATTGGATATTTATGAATATAGTCATGTCATTTATTAATTTGAATTATATAGTTTTAGATTTTATATATATAATAATAATAATTGGTATAAAAAGTCATGATAAATTAGACATTAAATTGGTGTATAAAATCTCTTTACTTCTAAAACAAGTGAATATATAATGGAGTCTTTCTTTTGAAATTAATATTTCTCAACAGTTTGGGATGAGCATACTAGATCTATGCAGTTTTGAAATTAAGATTATATATCTAGGGTTTTTGAACAAGAATAATATTTATTTGTTTATTTATTTTTTAGGAGATATTTTATTTCTAAGATTATATATCTAGGGTTTTGATGGGAATAATACTTCTCTGCACTTTTTACCTTTTTGCAGAATAATCTACAGTAGTTTCTTTGGACTTCTCTGTCGTCTTCAGATATTATTTTTTTGGCTTCTTCAAGGGGTTGAGCATTTGTACATCCGAAATGAGGTGAGTCACTTTTTTACTTTGATTCAATTTTAATTTTAGTAAAGAGATTTAAAATATATTTTATTTATTTATTTATTTTATGTTTCCTAAGAGTACCAAGTTGGGTTGAGAGAGAGATAAAGTCAATCCATAATAATAATTATTACATCTTTCTCTTCTTTTTCAATATGAGCACTCCACCACCCTTTCAAAACTCACCCTATGAGGGGAGGCCCCCAAATCACCCTAGAGATCCTTTAAGTTATATGGGTCGTTACAGAAAAAAAAAAAAAAAAAAAGATGCCAAAATCAAAATAGAGATAGAAACAATAGAAAAGGGTAAGAAGAAGCGTGGAAACTCCAAATAGAGTTAGAGTCAATGATTGATAAAAAAATCAAGATACCATTCAAACTCAAATGAAGATAGATTCTTAGGGTTCAAGGTGAATTACAAAACAATGAAGAGGATAGAATTCAAAGAAATGGAAAAATAAAACAATCAACCCAAGAGGGGAGGAGTTGACAGAAATCACAACTTGAGAGATGGGATTAAAGAGCTAGAAAACTAACCAAGAATTTGACCCTCATTAATATAGGAAAACAAATTGATTATCAAACCCATCAAAGAGAATATGAATAAGCTAATCGAGATTGGATGGTAACAAAGAGCCTTGAACCTCACTTAATTTTGGTATAAAGAACAACAAGGAGGAGGATACACTAGCAATAGTAAAAGAATAATTAAAAATAAATCATAAATTGATACAACTTACCTCATAGGAAACAAGGGCTAGGAAAAATAATTGATCCACAAGGCAGGGTAGTCTGTGTCAAAGTAAGTTGTACTCACCATAAATATAGCATGCCAGTAAATCTCACAGGCTTAGGGGCCGAGTATTTTTATAAATGAGACCTCATTCCCAAAGACAAATTAAACTAAGAGGAAGTTCAAAGGTAAAGAAGCTAGGAAAAGAAGGAAAATGGACAATAATTAGAAATCGAAAGCTATTGTTAGGGATAGAGGCCAGAAGGATAATAATAAACAGAATTAGGGACACTTGGGATCCTTTTTAGGTGTAAATAGCTTTCCATGGTATAAAATGTCCTATGATGAGTTGGATCCCAAAAGTGGTATTGATATTATTTGTCTAGTATTTGGAAACTTGGGAGCATGTGAGGAATCTAAGGTCCCTAACATGGAAGGATTTGTCTTGTGGTCATGCATATGACAAAAGAATTCCACCATGGGGATAGGAGGCATGGCTTGGTATATTAGAAAAACATTTCTCCTCACATTCAACTATAAGATTGACCCTCTTAATTAATACATTTGGATAGAAATTTCAAACGCCAATGCTATGAAAATGTATATAGCAATTTGTTATTTTACCCTATTAATTCTACTTTTTATAAAGAAACAATAATCTGAATAAAATTGTCCCTATAATAATTTAGAACAAGATATTTATAATTTGAGAAAAGCGAAGGTAATATCCTCTGCTAGGAGACTTTAATGCTTCAGATGCAACTAAATGGCTTCCCTCTTTTTAGTGGCTCCAATACCGCATAATCCTTTATATTTCAGATGAGACCTTGTTTTATTTTAATAGGGTACAAAGAGCTCTCAAGACTAATTGAGAACTGTTTGATGCAGAGTTGAGTCAAGCTCTCCATCTCTCAGGAGACCTAATAATTTACCAATGGAGTAATGAAGTGGCCAAATCCAATAGATGACCTGTATTCATGGATTAGGTAGTAGTGTTGTAGATTATGTGATGTCCCGATATCCCGTTTCTAACCAAATAGCAACTTTTGACTTTTTAAATGACCATGTGAGCCTGACTCTAGTCATAAACCTTTAACCTAACTCTAAAATTTTCCATTACATGGGAGTACCATTGAAGAGAATTATGCTAATCGAGAATTTTCTCTTTGACAAAAGTGAATTGACATTTTCTTAAAGAGTTTAAACAAATGTTAATTTAAATCTTCTAACTTATAAGGACAACCTTGAATAACTCTATCATAATTTTACAACTACCCTTTCCACTTCCAATTAACAGTTCTCTTTCAGGTGTCCCATGTAAAAGAATAATGGAACAACCAACCCTTGGTATGATAAAGAATGTGAGTCGCTAGAGGAAATACATTAGGGATGCTTCTAATGTCAGGCCCTTAAAACTTGATAAGATCAATCATTATAGCTAATTAAAAGATAAAAGGATCTATATCAATAAAATGTAAGAACAACTTTTACAACTATATAATTTGGATCCTAGGAAGTTTTGGAGCCAAATTCACAAAATGCAATACTAAAGAAAATAATAAGATTCTCTTAGCAGATTCCTACCTTAAAAGTCTTTATGGGTTCCCTAATACCTGGACACCATTCCTATTGTCCCTACAAAGGAAAGAAATTTTTCTTTAGATGACATAGGTTTGGGGTTAAGTGGCACCGCAAATGCAGAGTGACTAAGGATATTGAGCTAAGCTGAAATTTTTAAAATCAGGAGGCCAATCCTTATCCCTCCACATACACAAGCTCTTCAATTTAGCGGTCAAGCAAAGCTTCCCCCTTAACCCTAGATACAAAGCCTCATTGTTCCCATTTAAAAATCTAGAGTGAAAACATTCTCCCTCTAATTCTGGGACCATTATGATTAGCTCAAATTTTAGCCAGCTTATGGAATCATTTGAAAGAAGATTAACATTTGGCTTCTAGAAAGTCTAGCTTCAAAGTGTTAAAAAGAATTAAAAGGCAGGAGCCGAGGTTTAGGAATATCATTCAATTGTGGACCATATTGTACCTTTTAGGATCGACTAGAGGAGTTATGCAATACTAAAAATAATCTTTTTTGTTGTTTTTTTAAACTTTGGGAAAAGCTTTGACATAGTTCCTAGGAAAAACCTTTGGAATGGTTGGAAGAGATAAGAAATGTCTCTCTCGAGTTGAGGGGTTGTTACAATAAGGATGTATAGGAAGCGTTATTTCTAAGTTTAAAAACACGAGGGCTGGTCAAAACAGATTAGCGCAATATCAGATTCAAACAATGTTGTCCCTTGTCCCTACCCTTTTGGCATATACATTGATAAATTGAAGAATGTTTGGAAAAAAGCAAGTTGTGTAGGCCCTACTCTCCTTTGGTAAGTCATCAATCTTCTTCTTTTATGCGATGATATTGTTCTTATAGCAAGGAGTCCCCATGATATTGAAAAACAACTAGAATCCTCAAGGATTTTTTGCTCCAATATAAGTATGATTGTTAATACTGATAAGTCTAAAGGTCAGTGTAAATCCAATAGTCCCTTATGATACACCTTTGTCTATGGCGACAACTTGAAGGGAAGTGAATTCATACAAATATCTTTAGGCCCCTGATATTCACCATAAAGCAATTGGAATTATAGCATTAGAAAAAGGATTATTGGGGGATGGAAAGCTTATTATGGGCTTGAAAACAACATAAAAGCATTTGAACTTTGGAGTTAGGATAAGAAGAAACTCCTCTCTTCAGGACTCTTGTTACACTGTTATTCTTTATGGATATGAAATATGGGGCTGTAGTATCTCTAGAGCAGATCACAGGAGAAGAAGATAGGCAAAGTAAAAATGAATTTTATAACTATAATATCAAAATTAAGGAAATACACCATATCCCATACTCCTGGAAGCTAGCCTCTCCCATTTAGAACATGGCTATGACTAGATACCCTAATGTATAAGAACAAGTTGAAAAAGCGACATGGAAGACAAGAGGCTACCTAAGATTGCTTCAAAATCAGAGTCATAACCACCATCGACTCAAACAAGGGATGGCATAAAGGCAGCAATCTTGGCTAAACTATTGGGGAATAATGGGAATAAAACCATTTTGGAATAAAGATACTATTAAAAAAACATCAAAATCAAAATTTAAGGAAAAATGTGATAAGAGTTGGAGGAGAAAAGAAGTGCAGGTATTATAAAGAGATGTAATCAACTCTAATCTAGAAGATAAAAATTATCTATCTATTTTGCCAAGTGTGTAAAGAAAAAATAAGCATTGCTTAAATGAGAACAAATTCTCACGAGCTCCATGGTGAAGCTGAGTGGTCAATTCCTAAAACATAGGGATGAAAGAGTGTGTCACTTTGTGACACACTAAGAAGGTTGAAAATTAAAATCACTTTCTCTTAAATTGTCCATCTTATACCCTTAATGGATCCTCATTTTCAAAATATTGATCACAGTGCAACCTTCCTAACCTTTTAACTCAACAAAGTATGGTGATGTTGGGAAAGCTTTTCTTAATGCTTTAGAACGCAGAGAAACAAAATTCTAAAAAGAATCACAAGTAATCACTTACCCTCTTGAAGTCTGATAGATTGACTAGATCTTAATGGACATTAATCATCATCATATATATATATATATATATATATATATATAATATATTAAAATAATATATAATATTATTAAAAACATAAAAATTATTGTTTAATTTAATAGAGAGTTGGTTATCATAGACGAGAGAGAGGAGTTACTAGTTGTGAAAGGAAAGATAATAAACAAAAAGTATTGACTTAGCACATGTTTGGTTTAGTTTATCCATTAAAATGACCGACCTTCGCGGGGAAGAAACGATGACAGTTCGATTGCGGGAGGATGAAGCAATGGTTGTTCGGTTGGTTTGACTTGAGCTTTTATCGTTTCTTATTTGCATACACCTAATAACAGGCTGGACAATTCTCAATTTCCCATCCCAAGCGGTCCACGGCTTTTAGGTTTTTGGCATAGCAAATCCGCATGGGATTCCTTGATCTGAATATTCTTGATTTTCTATCTGAATATTCGCTTTAGCTCGCGGCCTGTACTTCTATCAGCGGACGACAGCAGCCGACTTGGCCACTCTTTCTTCCTCGTAGAATTACAGTTATCGTATAGTGGTAATGCTGTAACAACTAGCCTGTGTATTCATGATGCGGCCGAAGATTATATTAAATGCCCCCAAATATACTGGAATTGAAATAGAAATTGGGAAGTAGGGAGTGAAGAATTAGGGTACCGTATATTGATTATAAGCAATTTTTCTGCACTCACAGATCTTACATTGTAAACTTGAATCATCTCTGCAATTTTTTTCTACTTTAAGATTTACGTGCTAAACATACCCCTGCATTGTGATTGTATTATTAGTATCACGATTTTTAATTTTCGGCTAAGAATTACGCCCTAGCTTAGTAAATCCACGCAACCTCGAAATTCAATGTTCATGTCAGATGATGAGTTCCGGTAGAGGACAAAGCAACTTTTTACCATTAAGGTGCAAAGATATTGTAATACTGTATCAGTATAGATTTATCAATCAAAATTGGATTTATTGTAGAGTTTAGATGGATCAAATTTTACCATTGAGGTGCAAAGATATTGTAATACTGTATCAGTATAGATTTATCAATTAAAATTGGATTTATTGTAGAGTTTAGATGGATCAAATTTCTTAGAGGAATGGAATATCTATCAATGTAAATTTGTAACATTGAATTTTATTTTTTTATTAATATTTGTGTTAAAAGGTTATTTATCAATTTCATTTTGAAGAAAAATAAAATAAATTAAACATACATACATTCATAATGAAAACTGCAAAGTGTAACCTGAATATAGAAAATTAATTATTAGTCAAATTACAATTTTACATTGTTTTAAATGGTGTTTTTGATAGTCCCGTGAGTCCAGCGCGATTGGTAAAGACAGGACCTCCCTCCAAGTGTTGGGAGGAGGTCGAGGTCAAACCTATTTAGATTTTCAAGGCCAATTCAACAATAGCTGTTGTGCTAGACTGGATACAGTGAACGTAAATGATATATATCTCTAATATACTCAGGGAGATAATTTTATGTGGAAAAAAAATGGTGTTTTTGATTAAATTACAATTTCAAATTGTTTAAATGGCGTTTTTTGAATGCATAAACTGATTTAGTACTCTCAAAAAACCTCAGAACACCCAAATATGTAATCTTAACCAATGAAACCTACCATCGTTTTTATCCTTATAAATTTGTGACAATCTTATTTATCTTTATAATTTTCTGATAAAATTTTAGACAAAACTAATTAAAAAAGGTGAAAGAGTAAGAACCTAGAAATTTGACTTTGTCATAAAATTTTCATATATTTATTGATTTCCATATTGAATATTCACATAAACAAGTAAACTTTTGAATAATAAAATAAAATGTCCTTTCACTTACCATATGTTCATTTTGTTATTTACACTAAATAAAACCAAATAATAACAAATAAACCTTCATATTAAATCTTCCCAAAAAAAATTCCTTTTCTGGGACTAATACCAAATAATTTCCCCAAAAGTAAAGATAGTCAGGGTCTAAAGTCTCCAATTTGCAATGACCTTGAAGAGTCCGCAGGTTTAGATGCATAGCAAAATAAAGTGAACTTGAGAATCATCTCTACATGAATGCACTCATATTCGTCGTCTGTATAATAAACAATGAGAATGTACCCTCTCACCTTTATTGGGATAATACCAATTAAAAAATTATTCTCAAGAGAATCTATTAAATATTTATTTTATTATCATCGTTGACTCAGTGAAATCAATTTTTTTTACTCTCATTGCAAGATTTAATGTAACATGATGTTGTTCTTTTGGACCAAAAAAAAAAAAAACTTTCCTTTACAGACTATGCCAGCAATTTCCCCAAAGGAAATGCAAAGACCAATTAGGGTCTAAAGTCTCCAATTTGTAGTAACCTTGAAAGAGTCCACCATTTTCCATGCATAGCGAAATAAGAGTGAACTTGAGAATCATCTCTACATGAATGCACTCATACTCCTCGTCTGTATAATCAACAATGACAATGTACCCTCTCACCTTTCTTGGGATAATACCAATTAAAAAATTATTCTCAAGAGAATCTATTAAATATTTATTTTATTATCATCGTTGACTCAGTGAAATCGAATTTTTTTACTCTCATTGCAAGATTTAATGTAACATGATGTTGTTCTTTTGGATGGAAAGCTCTTGCGTGGGTCACTTGTTACTAAAAAATTCCCCTATGGTTATGGGTTAAATCCACAATAATGGGATGATCTTTAAAAAGCGAACTCAATCCTAGAATTGCAATCAAGAAATATTATAACTAAATTTCAATAAACTAACCATTAGTAAGGAAGAAAAATAATACCATGCCCCCTATGGTCAATGACGATATCATGGTTGAAAACCTTTATCTCGAGTGCTCCTTACAAGAAGTCCCTTTCATCACTTGAAAAATAATTAAGTTGACAACTACAAGGGGGTAGTTATATGATAACTAACTCTCATAAAAATAGTTGAAGGTAAAAAATTAGATCAATTAGTGTTCTAAAATTTTGAATGCTTAAACATAAAAACCATGCATTTAAACACAAATAATTGATAGGAAAGAGGTTTATTTATTTATGAACAATAAGACAAAGGTAGTTACCACCTGTATCTAATGCATCATTGCTCCAGAACCAGAATTCGGGTCCCTCTTCCTAGGACACTAACCATAGATAGTACATCAGACTCCAATGCTCATGCAAGTCCAAAGAAGACGAATAGATTCTTGTTGACAAGATATGTGGAGTGAGGAAGGATGGAAATGGGGTTTATAGGTCTAAGGTTATAAATCAACATCAAGGGAACAAAGGCATGCAGATGGGGCAAGAAAATGCCACCATTATGTTGCTTCAACTATGATTATCCTCTCCTCTAGCCTTAGGCTGATTTTATACCCTATGCAAGTGGTTGGAGTGGTTACAAACAATTGTGTATGGAAAATAGGGGGTCAACAACTAGGGGAGCTCGTGAACCGTGTGCAAAAATATGCAAAATCTTATTTTTTGAGCTAAATTAAGGTGTATGAAGCCTACAATGGAGTAACACTGGTATGTAAGCACCTTAGCATAGTTGGTAGGGCACACATATGTCAAAAAAGTGTGTTTTTTTATGAATCCAAAGGAGAAAAAAGGGGATTAAGGTCTATAAGTGGGAAAGAGAAAGGCCAACATGTCATCAATGCATATATGGTGGCAATTGATGCTATAACAAATGCCCCTTAATTTGTGAGTTCAGAAGAATAATTGATGGTTTAAATACATGATAAATTTAGAAGGTTAGGATGAAGTGGGCCTAGGCGAAGGTTGCCAAAATTCGGTCTAAGAATATAACCTACAATAATAATAAAAAAAAACAAGAGTACTCTCTTCCTGAGTTGTGCATACCCATGCTCAAGAATGACAAAAGCATGGCTGCCAAATCAAGTACATTGCGGATCCATGAAATATGTATATATAGAAACAATGATCATGGCCATGAAAATGAATACACAATGGATCCATGTCAAAAGAGATCATAGTCATGAAAGATATACACAATGGATCTATGTCTTAAAATCAGAGGAGGATATATGGAAACAAGAGTTGAAGAAACTGATCCCCCACAAGTACGAATGTGAAAGAGAGGAAGTGGTACTATCAAATGAAAATTGTAAAGCAACATAAAAGAGGCAATGCTACTACAGACCATAGGTCTTCAAATCAAATCATCGAAGGTACAAATTTACATTATGGGAAGAGATGAGTTGAAGTCAAACACAATGATAAACTATTTTATTACCATTCATTGGTGTATACCATTCATTGGTGTATACCATTAGAAAACATGAGAAAACCCATTGATAATGACAATGGTAATAAAGGTACCTAGTACATTATAGGAAGTGAAAATAAATGAGTTGATGTTGAACACTTGTAGAATCTATCTAGCAAGGGACATTGATGTATTTTCACTATCAATAGATATGGATGAATGCAATCCACAAGGTACTAATAAAGACTCTAGATCCCTATCCTAGATCAATATATGTCGAATTCAATAGGAAGATATCCGCTGGAAGGAGAGAATTAGGGAATCTCCCATCATCTAACACAAGGAGTAGAAAAAGTCCAAATATTTGAAATAAATTGGATTAATGATTGAAAGGACCCACAACCAAGTATCCCTCTCGTGTGCACTCGATAGAATAGTGCACAAAAGTGAACCTCTAAGTAACAACCAATAATGAAAACTCCTAACAGAGGCAAGGAAACCACTAACGGGGACAAATGGAATCTAAGGCATTGAATGAATCCCAATGTGTGAATAATGTTGTTTTCATTAAACACAATGGAAGACACTAATTCAATGACCAATGAGGAAGTGTCATCTATTGAGCACAAGGTCACCTAAGATTCATGTAAATAGGGTCAGGGTGCAACTCTAGGTCAAACTCTCATAGCAATGTGTCATAGTCAATAATCGTTGACCCACTATAAAGAAGTCAATGAGGAAATTCCATACTATCATGAGTATAGGAAAAATATGCATGTTGATTCTAAGAATAACTTATGCTCAATGCAAGGAAACATGTGCATGATATGGACACTCGGGGGAAAGTTTCCTTGATATTTACATGTGTCAAGTCCCATAGGAAAAGAAAGAAAGGCTAGAAACTAATAAGAGTGCATAATAAAGAGGCTAAGCAATAAGAAGTTGAAGCCTACATTAGGCCCAAAAGTGCAAGAAGGAAAAATGCAATGTAGATACAACTTAACACAAAATTATGGGATCCTCATAGGTAATATCTAGAAAAAGATTGAGAATAAAATTAGGTTTCAATGCAATATCATTACGGGACTAAATAGGATTTTGGAGCCTATGAAAATACTTATAATGAGGAAATTAAGGCATTATCTAGGATTCTCATGAATTGTACACTCTAACAAAAACAATATGACACTTATAATCAATAGGGAAATGTTCATGTCACAAGTGAGTTCTTTCTTTCGTGGAGTACACACTTCTGGAATCCACGACTTGACGACATGTATCTTTCTCAGATCGACGACCATGATTTACTTCACTACTTCGAGCTTCGGGAGTTTTGGCTTCACCACTCTCACTTTCCTCCGAAGTGCGTGGATCTCCGCCACGTTTCCTTATAGATCGAATGGTCTATATCTCTTCGTCCTTTGTGACTTCGTGAAAATTCTTCTTTTCTCCAAACAATTCTTTCGGAGCTTTACCTCCTGGACTCTCTAATATGTTGCCATGTCTCCTACTTGATACCGACGGCTAGTATTTCACTTCGCCTTTTCGGGACTTCGACGCTCCCCCTCCTTAACCACTTTCAAACATCTGAATACATGAAGTGCCGAAAGATTCTGAAGACTGTCCTCCACGCAACTTTCCCAGATCTCATGGTCTCAAAAGATCCTGATTCCTCCGAATGGATCTTTCTCGTTGATTGTGAAATTTTTAGTGGGATCCTCCCTACTGAAGAATTTTCATCAACTATCTCTTCTGAGCTTGTTCGTTCTTGAAAACTTCTAACTTCTCAGAATGTTTATTCGACACATAGCCGAATGTCAACCCTGAGAACATCTTGCAACATACTTCTTTCACTTAACCCCTTTTTGGGCAACTCTGCACTCCTTTCAATAGTTCTTAAACGACTCACTTTCTCCTCCTGATAAATATTACGTTGAGTGTGTTTTTGCCTACGCACACCTTGTGTGGTCCTCTCCACTCATTGCAAATAAGGCTCCAAGTTATCTCTCCTAAGATTCTGAGTAACACTAGAACCTGCCAAAGCACTCCTTGCAGACATTATGCACACCTTTCATATAAATCTCCATGTTATTTCTCCTGAGATTCAGAGTCACACTAGACTCTTTCAACGCACTCCTTGCGAACACTATGCACTCTTTGGATGAGCTCGTAGAAGAGAAACAATTCAAAATTATCTAACTCTCACATATTCATACATTGAACCATGTAAAGCATTCATAATATAAGAACATTTAATACAAGAGAATTGCAATTAAACAGAAATACTGCCATTCATTGAGATAGATACAGTAACAACAACAACAAACATTTTGGATAAACGCCTCTCTTTTATATTCATTCAAATGATATGTACATGGGCTCATACAACTCAATAAGCTTCAACAATCTTCAACTACAATAATCTTCAACAACTTTCAACAACATTCAACTGCCTCATTTGGGCAATAATACATATATTTATACAAGAGGGCTCATAGATCTTTTCCATCCAACTACCTTAGTGCTATCTTATCAAATTAAAAGATTTCAACTACTAAGGCTTATTACAATAAATGACGGGTATAGACAGATAAGAGAAAATGATTAAGATTTGTACTATTATTAACCGCATTAAAGAAAATACAATCTCCATCGATCTCACGGAATTGTTCAACCTCTTAACATTTAATATATTTTTTAATTACAATATTTTCAGGATATTTCATGACATGCCATCTTTAAAATTGAAAAAATAAAATAAAATCACTTCAAAATGCACACTAGGGCATTGAGTTGTCCTCCACTTGCGCTTTGATGACAATGCTCCTGCATTATACTCTAGAAAAAGATTCATGGAATCATGTCCATGAACTCCTGCGCTGACTTTCCATGCTTCTGAATATCTTCTTCATTTACCCAACTAACATCTTCTATTGGGTATCCTTTCAACTTTACCAAATACTCAAAATAAGTCTTCCTCCTGGTCTTCTTACCAATCCTTTGATCTATGATCCTCTCCATCTGTGATATTTCTACAACAGACATATGCTTCTCCCACTGGATCTCTTTCTGATATTATGATCCTCTTTTGTCATCTTCCCTATAAGGGTACCTATATCAAATGTTTAATATGGACGATATTCCCACATTCTCTGGCAGCTCTAACTCATAAGGATTTGCATCAAATTTCCTTAGGATCTTGCACGATCTTACCTTCTTCAAATTCAATTTATTGTATGATCCCCTTGGGAACCTTTCCTTCCTGAGATGTTCCAAAACTTTATCTCCCACTTCAAATTTAATTTCTCTCCTATGATGATCAAATATGCAATTATATTCTCTGCTACTGTTCTGCAACTTCTCTTTGATCTGATTATGAAGATTCTGCATTTCTACAGCAAAGTTTTCTTCTCCAATGCTTTTGAATTCATTATCTTCTAAATATCTCAACTATGATACCCCTGTTGGATTCATTCCATATACTATCTGGAATATACTCTTCCCTGTACTCCTATTTGGTGAGTCATTGTAGGCAAAATCTGCTTGTGATAGAATCTGATCCCACTAGCTATGATGTTCAGTGACTAGACTCCTCAACAATTTTCCTAAAATTTGATTTACCACCTCAGTCTGTCCATCTGTTTGAGGGTGATATGATGAACTAAAGGATAGTTTTATCCCCAGTTTATCCCACAATGTCCTCCAGAAATTACCAACAAACTTCGTTTCTCTGTCTGAGACAATAGTCACGGGCAACCCATGAAGTCTCACAACTTCTTTGATAAACAAATTTTCAATATGTGTTGCATCATTAGTTTTCTAGCATGGGATAAACTATGCCATATTTGAGAATCTATCAACTACAAAAAATATGGAATCACTTCCCCTTTGTGTTCTTGGCAATGCCAACTCAAAATCCATGCTTATTGCATCCCAAGGCCTATCTGGAATAGGCAATGGATGATATAATCCAGTGTTTTGTCACTTTCATTTTGCATACCTGAAAATCTTAGATCTATTTACAAATTTATTCACCTCTTCCCTCATACTTGGCTAATATTATGAAATGTTCAACTATGCAAATATCTTGTCATGGCTAAAATGTTCGGCTAGACCTCGACTATGTTTTTCCTTGAACAAATTATCTCGCATTGAGCACTTTGGTATGCACAATTGGCTACCTTTAAACAATAAACCATATTGAATCAGATACTCTATCCATTGACTTTTGTCTTTGAGTATAGTATTTACACATGCTTCATATGCCTCTTTAAAATCTGTATCATCAAAGTACATCTCCTTAAGGTGTTCAAAGCCTAAGTTTTTCACTTGAAATTCCTACAGAATCAAACATCTCCTACTCAATGAATCAACAACTTTGTTAGCATTACCAGAAATATGTTTAATGAAAAAAGTGAAATTTTGCATAAAGTCTATCCATTTAACATGTCTTTGATTTAACTTCTCATGTCTGGTTATGAATTGTAAAGACTGATTATCGCTATACAAAAAAATATATTTTGGAACAAGGTAGTGCCTCCATTTATTTAAGGCTTGGATTAGTACAATTTTTTTTTATCATATGTGAAGTACTTCCTCTTGGTGTCATTCAAATTCTCACTGAAATATGCAACATGACTATTATCTTGGCTCAAGACCACTCCAATTGCTACTCCACTAGCATCACATCGTACTTGAAAGGTCTTCCCTAAATATGGAAAGACCATAATCAATTGTTCTGTTATCTTCTCCTTTGATATCCTGAAGCTTTCCTCAGCTTCTTCTATCGACTTAAAATACTTGTGTCTCTTCTTCATCGTATCTAATGTAGGTGCACAAATACCATTGAAATTTCTGATGAACTTTGGATAGAAACTCGATAATCCATGGAATCTTCTCACCTCGAATATGCTACACGGTGATGGACATTATCTTATTGTTCTCACCTTCTATGGATCCATCTTCAATTCATTTGAAGAGATTACAAAACCTAAGTAAATTATTTATGTTTTCATAAAAGAGGATTTCTTCAGGTTTATCAACAACTTCTCGCACTGCAATATTCTCATCACTAATGCTAAGTTCCTCAAATGCTCTTCTTCAGTCTTACTAAAGACTAATATATCATCCAAATATGCAATCAAAAACTTACCAATTAAATCTTTCAATACCTCATTCATCAATATCATAAAAATAATTGGGGAGTTTGTCAAGAGAAATGGAATAACAAGACAATCATACAATTGTTCGTTCATTTTGAAGGATGTTTTCCATTCATTACCTTCTCTCATCCTTATCTGGTGATATCCACTTTTGAGGTCTATTTTTGAGAAATAATTTGCTACACTCAAACATTCCATTAAGTTATCCATCCTCGGTAAAGGAAATATGTACCTGATCATGATTTTGTTTATGTCTGTTGAGTCTGTACACATTCTCCATCCTCCATATTTTTTTTGGACTCAACACAGTTGGTACTGCGCATAGACTCAAGTTGTCTCTGACTGAACCCTTTTCCATCAAATCTTAGACTTGTCTCGTTACCTCCTCATTCTCTTGAGGTGTCAATATGTACGATTCTTTGTTCGGTAGACTCGCTTTTGGTATAAGATAAATGTGATGGATGATGCTCCTGATAGGTGGCAATGAGTGAGGTAACTCATCCACTACTATGTCAACAAAATTTTCTAACAACTCTTGAATTTATTCAAGTAGATCATCCATAAAATTTATTGTAAGGATGACTTTGGGATTCCTCACCACAACAAATTGGATCTCTTGTTCCTTCTTGAATTCACTTAGGATTTCCTTCCCACCCTTGAGAAGTATAGTTGTGTTGGCTTCTTCCTTCACTTTCTTATCCTCTATTGGTAGTATCATGTGTGTCCTACCATTTTTCTCTAGAGTATAAGTATTTTTTTTCCGATCATGAATGACATTTATGTCAAACTACCGTGCTATCCCCAAAAAGACATGACATAAATCCATGGGAATCACATCACAAAAAATATCATCTCTATATCCTCCTATCTTAAATTAAACTAGGAATTGTTTAGTTACCATTACCTAGTGTCCTTTCTTCAATAATGAGACTCTATACAAACTTGGATGTGAAGTTGTATCCAGCTCCAATTTCTCCACCATTTCTGTGGATACCAAGTTATCAATGCTCCCACTGTCAATTATCACCTTGCATACCTTGTCTTTAGTCTTGCAAGCAGTTCTGAAAAAACTATTCCTCTGCACTAGCTCTTCCACCTCTGGCTCTGGCTTCAAGAGAACATTCTTACTCATCAAATACCTCCCATATTGTGCACCTTCTTCCTCAACATTTTGCTTCTGTGCTTCTGAAATGTGAGCTTCACCTCCTCCTTATTTATTTCTCTCGGGGCATTCCCAAGACATGTGTCCTATTTTTCCACATGCATAACACTTCTTCTCTCCTCCTCTACCTCTTCCTCTTCATCGAGGAAAATAATTTATTCCACCATATTGTCTCCCTCAGTAACTTCCTCCTCTTTCTGAGTGACTATGTGGTTTTCCATTCTCAAACTTGGGCTTCAGTGCCTTGTCATGGACAATTCCCTTACCTCTATTTAGACTTCTTCCTCTACTTAGTTGGCTTTGTTTCCTGGCCAATTTCTCTTCTACCTTCAGTGAAATATGATAAGAATCCTCCAATTTCCTCACTGCTGTCATGTTGATTTCCTCCTGGATTTCATATCTCAAGCCATTTATATACCTGGAAACCTTTTCATCATCTTTTTCTCTCTGTCCAGCCCTAATGTTCAACTTATAAAACTCCTCGATGTATTCTTTTATTGTCTTTCCTTTCTGTCTTAGGTTCTGTAATTTCCTAAAAACAATTATCTGATAGTACTTGGGTATGAATTTAGCCTTCATCTTGGCTACCATTCTATCCCAGTTCTTGATCTTTTTTTTGTCTTTGCTTCTTTTGTCAACCTATAGTTTATCCCACCACAATGTTGCGTGTCCCTTCAACCTGGTGACAACATGTTTTACTTTCTTCTCATCATCAACTTCTTCATATTCGAAGTATTTGACCATTTCTCTTATCCAATCCAAAAATTATTCAACATCTAAGTTTCCTTCGTACATTGGGATTTTTATTTTTTCTCTTTCTCCCAACTTGACAACAGATTTCAGCAAGCGTTCTTCTGCAGCATCTTCTCCTGTAGCGCCTTCAACTTCCATTTATTCTCTCTTTGCATCACTGACATCTCCAACATCAGGTGATATTCTTTGTGTTGTCTCCATAACATCTAATCTTGCACAAAGTTCTCTCATCTCCCTTTCCAAAGTTTTTTTTTCTATAGGTTGCTCTACATGTCTTCTAGGTGGCATTGTGATAAACTTTCATTAGATTTCAAAATAAAATTTTGTTTTTGACACCACTGGATGTTATTAGACTATCTCCTCTTTCCTACAGAAATTAAAAACTGTAGCTCTGATACCACTTGATGCATCCCCCATACTCTCCTCAGGGTTGTGCGACCTCACGGTCAAGGATCTTCAATTCATTGAGCCGAAATGGCTCTTCAGGCCTTTGCTAGACCTTGAAATAAATTTACACATGTCCCTTATTCATTACCCACACTGTTCGATTCACCTATGCCCTTATCTAGTACTTATGGTAACTATAAGTGGTGAGCACTAGCTCCCATGCTAGGCCCTGCTTCCTTATGACCACATACTATGACGTTAGGATAGCCCCCTTAGGAACTTCGGGCTTCGATTGTTTCAAGTGCAGCTGATTCCTTTTTCCCCGAACTATGGACCAATGAAATCACCCGGACAAGATCTACGACTTGTGCTTCTCCAACAGCCAATGGCTTTGATTCACTTCGGAACTTCAAATTTAGGATTCCGAACATTCCAACACCTTTCCCCCCCAAAGTGCTCCATACCCGGAGTTACGAATCGAGTGCCACATTCTCGCTTCGATCAACGGATCAAATTCATCTATTTTTTCCACTTCAGACGTCTTCCAATCAATGCTCCATTGCTCTTTTTCTCCCGTAGTGTAAATCCTATGAAGTGACAGATCTTCCGCCACACATCCTATTCCAATGGACGGATTAAATGAACTCTGACGCTTCAACCTTCGGGATTTCTCGTGCCTTCACACTTCACTTCTTTCGGAGTGAATCTGCACTCTCCACATGTCCCTTTGTTCATCAACGATTCGTGTTAACTTTATCCTTCGGGACTTACAAACTTTAGGAATTTACTCTCCAACTTCCCGAAAGTGTCATATCATCGAAATGATAGATCTAACGACACATGTCCAAACCACTGATGGCTATGATTTGCTTCTTACCTCTTGGATATTCGGATGACTTCTGGTCAACGAATCCACTTCCTCCTTTATTTCCCAGAGTACACACTTTTGGATTCCATGATCTGACAAGATGTGTCCTTCTCAGATCCACGAACACGATTTACTTCGCTACTTCAGCCTTTGGGACTTTTGGCTTCACCACTCTCATTTTTCTCCAAAGTGGTCTTCTTCTGAAGTATGTAGATCTCCACCATGTGTCCTTATGGATCAAATGGTTTTGATCTCTTCATCCTTCGCGAATTCATGAAAATTTCTCTTTTCTCCATGGAATTCTTTCGAAGATTTACCTTGCAGACTCTCTGATCCTCTTCCACGTATCGTCCTTGATACCGAAAACTAGGATTTCACTTCACCTCTTCGGCACTTTGACCCTGCCGCTCGTTTACCACTTTGAAACCTTCAAATACACAAAGTGTCGAAAGATTTCGAAGACTATCCTCCACACAACTTTCCCATATCTCACGGTCTAGAAAGATCCTTATTGCTCTGAATGGATCTTGATCGTTGATTGTGAAATTTTCATTGGGATCCTCGCTACTAAATAATTTTCATCCACTATCGATTATGATATTGTTCCTCCTCGAAAAATTCTAACTTGTCAAAATATTCCTTCAACACTTAGTCGAATGTCGACCCTGAGCACATATTACAACATGATTCTTTCACTTAACCCCTTTGTGGGAAACTGTGCACTCCTTGCAACAGTTCTTACATGACTCAATTTCTCCTCCTAAGCAATATGGCATTGAGTGTGTTTATTCCTATGCATGCCTTGCGTGGTCCTCTCCACTCTTTGAAAATAAGGCTGCCAGTTATCTCTCTTGAGCTTATGAGTCACACTAGACTCTGTCAACACACTCCTTCTAGATACTATGCACACCTTACATATAAATATCCACATTCTCTCATGATCTTCAGAGTCACACTAGACTATGTCAAATCACTCTTTGCGGACACTATGCACTCCTTGCATTATCTCATATAAGAGAAACAATTGAAACTCATCTAATTCATACATTCAACCATACATTCAAATAGATTCATACATTCAACCATGTAAAGAATTCATAACATAAGAATAAGTAATAAAAAATAATTACAATTAAATAGAAATCATGCCATTCATTCAGATAGATATAGTAAGAACAACACCAAACATTTTTGTTCAATGCCTCTCTGTTATATTCATTCAAATAATATGTATGTGGGCTCATACAACTCGATAATATTCAATAGTCTTCAACTACAATAATCTTTAACATCTTTCAACAACCTTCAACAACCTTCAACAACCTCATTTGGGAAACAATACATATATTTATACAACAAGGGTCATATAACTTTTCCCTCCATCTACCTTAGTGGTATCCTATCAAATTAAAATCTTTCAACTAGTAAGGGTTATTACAATAAATGACCGGTACAAACAGATAAGAGTGAATGCTTCAGATATGTAATGTTATTAACTACATTAAAGAAAATACAATCTCCATAGATCTCACGCGATGGTTCAACCTCTTAACATTTAACATCTTCTTTAATTACAATCTTTTCAAGATATTTCATGAGATTCCATCTTTAAAATTCAAAAAAATAAATAAATCATTTCAACATGCGCGCTAGGGCGCCAAGGAGGCGACACGTGTCATGCTGACATCAACATGAAGCCAACATGGTGACATGGAATCACTAGAGGCTACCATGTGTCACTCATTTTTTGAATTTTCGGGTCATTTCGTGGACGAGTAAAAATATGCCACCTAGCAGTCAGTACATCCATGTAGCAGACCGTATGATGATGTGGCAGGATGATGTGGAAACTAAGGTGGAAGACCGTACACTGACATGGAAGGTGACTGTACAGGTGATTGATGTGGCCCAATGGTTGGCTGCCACGTGGCCCAGTCATGGGTTGCCACGTGGTAGTGGGAAAATGCCCAATGAGGGTCCGAGAAAAAAATTCCAAAAATAAAAAAAGCAATGGAGGGCCCGCCAAATGCCGTAGAACCCCGCTAGATTTGGCGGCTCAACGGACATATCCAAACTACCTCCAAGATGGAAAAACCACTACATTTATATATGCACATACGTTATAACCAACACCCAAAAGGGGAGGCTCGCGGGATCGACCCCGGGACCTCCCATACTATATACACCTTAACAAATGCTCCGCTAAAGACTATGCCAAATGACCTCCATTGTTTACAAAGACCAAATAATTATTTAAAAATTGAAATTCACCTAGTGCAGAGGGAGGCATGAAGGTACAACCATGCACATTTTATGAGACCGTTTTTGGAATTAATTGCAGGTTGTAGGGCATGGAAATCGAGACAAAATTTCTCTTGGGCCTGAGAGTGCCAGAGTAGGATTGAGGCATCGAGACTATCGTTTTTGGGTAATTCAACACCACGAATTCAATGGTGTTGTCTATTTTCTGATTTGAGAAAATCTTTTGCAACTTGATTCCAGAATGAGGTATACTTATGTATTTTTCCAAATTCTTTTGTTGAGTTAATAAAAAGACCTACCCATTTGAGAGTAGGACCTGGAGACGTAGTCCACCAGGGATGGACTCCATTATCAATTTTTTGTGTTCATATTTGATGCTTATGTCTCTTCATTATTGAGATTTTTATTCTTTAATGGTACACTTTAATTTATGCTCATTTAATACAATTCTTTATATATCATTTCAATGAAAAGATCCTAGATCACTTATTTAAGCCCTTTTCAGACTCCCTAAACAAGAAAATATCATTTAGTGACCTTGTTCCCTTCACACTTGTTAATTGGGCCATAAGAAAGATCTAATTGGCATAATTTTAACCCTTTTTCTAGCCAATAGATTACCCAGGAAAAAGGTACGCCTCAGGAGACATGTATCACCGAGAGAATTCTCCTAAGTTATGTTTTATACTTTTCGAGCTTAGGGGACTAAAATTACGAAAAAGGATGAGTGATTCCATTTTTAAGATATTTTTAGATTCCTTAAAATTGAAAATATAACCGAGTGATCGTGTCTCTATCACATTCGTTAAAATGGTTTTCAAGAGACGTCCTTTCGGTATAAGTTTAACCATTTTCTAGACCGATTGGACTAAGTACGAAAAATGAATACTTTGGCCCTAGTGACTAGAAGAGTTCTCCTTGGTACGATTTTATTCTTTTTTTGGGCCCCAGAGACTAACCTTACGGAAAATATCACTTTGGAGTCTTCTTTTAGTGTTTTTTCGAACTCTCTAAAATTGAAAAATTGTCGAGCTTACCTTCTCTGGGATCATAAAACTTTACATGGAAGGAGTCTCATTGTGTCATTCTATAATCACATCGCATGTCTCATCATTGCATCCTTGGTCTAATGAAAACTTCATGTTGTTATTACTAAACCTTTAGAGCATTCATTAGGTCGAAGCCTTATAGAATTGTTTTCCTTTGCGATCTCACACCTTCACCTATGGAGGAATTTTCTCGAGTGTCATGATCCTGCATATGTCTCATTGCACTGAGCATTAGTATGTTCCATGTTCTTCGAACCAGTTTGATTTCCCCTAACACTCATTCCTCCTTTGTAACATATCATTCTTTTATTCTTTCTCAAGATCGTTAAATACGTGAAAAAGACAAAACACTAAAATATTCGAACAAGAGGGGATGGGGAAATATTCTCTTTTGTTGGTAGCAATCTAGTCACCCTTTGGACAAAGAAAATTCTTCCATTTGTCCTGCAAGAATTGGGATCTAGTCAATCTAGCAATCTAGAATTTGGAGTGTCCTTTAGTTTCATTTGATTTTAGTTAGTAATATTCAAAGGCAGATATCCTCTTTCACTGCGATCACATAGTTTTATATGTATCATTTTCCTTATGATGTCGAGAAGTCTTCATGTTTAATATTCATCGTTAAGTGTCATTTTATATCTCAATGTTAATTTTAATGAACACTTTAGATATCTATGACCTGTCAATAAAAGGCTCTACTGAATGCTTGATTTATTTTGGGGTTGGTCTATAAATGAATGAAATAATTATATTCATGCATG
>SNQJ01S0068366.1:34219-56387 GCA_010110895.2 Picea sitchensis | reverse complement strand
TATACAATGTTTTTAGGTATTCCGTAGATACCAAAACCCTAATCCCTAAAACCGAGATTATTTTTAGTAAACCGCTAAAAATAGCAAAAATTGCCCAAAACAAATTTTGGGGTGCTACCCTGGGCTATGCCTGGTGCCGAACACTGCGCATAACTAGGGGGAGGCATACTTGCCCCCCTGGGACCCCCCTAGGAAAGTTCCTGGCACAAACAGGGCACTAGTACGAGGGATCGCCAGACACAATTGTCATATATGACGTGCCCACACACACACATGCAAAGAATATAACACATACCCAACAATGGGAAAACCATCTGACTTAATGATGGGGAGAGTTCTCACAACTAAATACTTAGATCCAGGCAGTCCAGTAGTTAATGTGCATATAAAAAATACACTCATTAGTAACACATTAATCGACCTTGGGGTTGCCATCAATGTTATGACATGCGATACCATGCAAGCCTTGGGTCTTACAGACCTTATGTAAACCCCAACCATACTCCAGTTGCCGACAGATCATCCATTAAACCAGAGGGAATATTGGAAGATGGCGATCTCAGTAGACTTGTGGGAATATCCCACTGAATTTATGGTCCTACAACCAAAAACCTCTCTAGGAGGGTGATGCAGGAGCATCTTCTACAATAATCTAGTATTTGACCTCTAAGGTCTTAGGAACTTTATGAGAGAAAGTTGGTTTCCTCATTATAATTATTTTTAATTATTTTGTAACAGTCTAGGGTGTTCGTGAAGAAGGCAGTTTTTCCACAAATGTAATAGGAGATGGAAGAGTTAGATAAGTTAGGAATTATGTTTGTATTTTATCCTATCTTTTAGGATTAGAATCAGGTTGTTATAGGATAAATAGAGTTTTTGTGTAATTTTGGTCATATCTGGTCCTATNTTTTTCCACAAATGTAATAGGAGATGGAAGAGTTAGATAAGTTAGGAATTATGTTTGTATTTTATCCTATCTTTTAGGATTAGAATCAGGTTGTTATAGGATAAATAGAGTTTTTGTGTAATTTTGGTCATATCTGGTCCTATCTTTGTGGATTGGATCGATCTAGTCCTTATTGTATTAAAGGTTCGATAGGCGATAATAGAGGGTGTGAGTGTGTGAGATGAGTGCAAAGTGAGTGCTTGAAATGTGCAAAGATTGGGAAGGAATTGAGCTTCTTGTGTAATTTTACTTACTTTGATCATTTGAATAAAGACAGTTGTGAATTTATGTTCCTATATATTTTGGATTGAGCCCATCTGTGTGTTTTTTTTAATATTATGTGTAGAGCCTCGATGCACATCTGAACGAGAATGAGACTGTAGAATTCAAATTGCAGAGTAAATAAGGGACATTCGGGATTAAATTGGGGAAATTAAATCAACGCCCTTCATTATTGTGTCCATCGTCGCATCGACATTTTCTTGTTTCTTGAATAGGCCTAAAATCCCAAAGTCTCGAGGTCCAAAAAACGTGGGATAAGTGGGAGGGCAAGGAGAATTGTTATAAGGAATATAATGATTCACCATCAATCATGATAGGATCGATGATGATCATGTTTTAAACGATATCGTTGAATTATAAAAGGTCGTCCACAAGTCAAGATCTAGTCGTTGATTAGAGTGGTAGATCGACGATATAGGATTAGTGTGTATCACCAAGGTACATGGAGTTTAACACAAGGATTTTCGAGATCCTATGTCCCGGTGGCCCAAAATACGTGGCATCCATTTACTTGTCTACCTGGTTCCACACGCAGTTCCGGTGTGGACCACATAGTAAGAGTTGGATAGTTGAGATTAAATATTTGAATCTGAGGATCAATGACCCTCATCGCAGCAGACCACGGCCATCGACGAGTTTTGGTGTTGTAGTTTGTAAAACGTTTTGACGTACCGACACCGATATACATCAGGATGATTTCAGGTTCCGTAGTGTCCCACGATTTGTATTGAGTTTTTATAAAGAAAAAACAATGGTCCAGAAAGGATCTGAGATCTAGATCAATGATGGACATTATATCACCCCATTTTGGTTGATTGTTGATCAATTTCATGATCAACTATTGAGATTGATTGTGTACTTTCACGCTTAAGCCCATGGTTCTTAGAATATGATCATATGATAAAGGAGTTTAGTGCCCAAAATTGAGCCCCCGATTCCAGCATATGGTCGCATAGCGAAGGAAAAGAGCATTAGCATTTGTTGAGGTAAATTTGAATTTTCTTTTAATTCATTTTTTTGTTAATTGATCAAATTCACTACAGAAGATTGAGGAATGTAGGAGAGAACCAGTTTGGATTGGTCGTTAGTTTGGTATCATAGCACACAACATCCATGAAAGGATACTTGAAGATGCACTTTAGAATACGACGAGGAATAGGCCGAGGTCAAGGAAGACCTATTGCAAATGTTGAAGTCATTGAAGAAATGAGAAATCTTCAAGCATGATTGGAGGCAATGAGATCTACTCAACGAAGAGGTGTTGACTTGGGAGATGTCAGTGAAGAAGAAGAATTTGCAGAAGTTGAAGCTGAAGAGGGAGTAGAGCCTAAAGAAGAAGGTGTAGAAGAAAAATTAATTAGAGCTATCATGGGAGTTATATCTAGACCAATAATGGAGGTGCCACTATATGAAGACTATTGAATTTTGTAACTATGGTCAGTTTTCATAATGTGAAAACTGAAAAGTGAAAAGTCGTGTCTGTTAGGGAGGCTAGTTTAGTATAAATAAGGAGCCATCTTGGCTCATTTGTAACTGAAGCAATTCACATCTTCTAGCAAATCTTATGTTCTCTTTATGATCTCTACTATTATTATACAACATTTATATGGTTGAATTTCTGAAGTATAATTGCTTAATGATAAATTGAAAAGTGAAAAACAACATCATTAGAAGTAATTATCAGTTTTCACAAATATTATGCTATTACCTATTGCACTAGAAAAATCAACATGGTATCAGATCTTGGAAACTTCTGTATTTTCTCCATTACAATTGGAATGGTAATAGAGATCATTGATTATGCATCCCATTCAACATAGGAAATACAAGGAAGGAACACACAATCTTTTGGTTCTATTGATTTGTTCTTATGTCCATCAACAAACGTACAATACTTACATATGTTGATGCCCATGGAAAGTGGCATCATACTAGTAAAGGAGCACTAGAGAATATTCTTGACCTCTTCCATGGAAAAAAAGATGTGAGAAATAAGGTGCATTCAGTAATTGACTAAATTGATGAGCGTGGACTTCGTTCTCTTGTTGTAGATAGACAGGAAGACCCTGAAAGGACCAAAGAGAGTAAGGGATCCCCATGGAAATTTGTTGGATTGTTGCCTCTATTTTATCTTCCTCATCATGATAGCGCTGAAACAATCTGTCGAGCTCTTAATCTAGGTGTCAATGTGAATATGATCACCTGTGACCATCTTACAAGTTATTACATAACTAATGTGAGTGCCAAGGATGAAATTAGAGACTATAAAACTGCTTGGCATTCGCTTCAACCTGAAATTGCAAGTTCGACTATTATCTTAGTACATCGCAAAGAACTGCCTCAAATTAAAACTGCAGGCTTATGAGAGGACAAAGGCCTCTTCTTGATGTCATGGAGACTATTATAGCAACACACAAGGTTAAATTTAAACATATTATCAAGAAATTATTTATAAATCACTAATGCTAGTGATCAAAAGCATATTAATTTAAACACTCTTTCTAAATATAGTTGGATAGATGCACCCGGTGACTGAGGGAGAGATGGAATATATTAGAGGTCATCTCAATTAAATATGATGGGATCAATCAAAAGAATGAATGGAAGCAAGAGCACCAGTCCATGCAATGTCACAATATTTAATTTCACAAACACCAAAGGATTGGAGTTAAATGTACATGTATAAATATTGGTGGAGTTGTCATTTCCAAAGAGAAAGGGTGAAGTCTTAGAATGGGTACAAACAAGTACCCTTCATCTTAATTTCTCGGTAATGATAAGGATGCATCAATTGTATCTCTTCATGTGGATGAATTGATTGAAAAGGATGATGGCTTCGTTGGGGTGTTTCGAGAACACAAGTATGAGATAGTGAGACAGCTTCAGAAAAATAAGCATATATGTGGAATGACGGAAGATGGTGTTATTGATGCTCCTTCCTTGAAAAAGGAAGATATTGGAACTGCAGTGGAAGATGCAATAGATGAAACTAAAAGTGCATCTGATATTGTGCTCATTGATCCAGGGCTGAGTTTTATCATTAGTGTTGTTCTAACAAGTCGTGTTATCTTTCAGAGAATGAAGAATTACATGATATATGATGTTTCAATCACTATTCGTATTGTGTTGAGTTTCATGCTTATTGTTTTGATATGGAGATTTGAATTTTTTCCATTCATGGTTTTGATTATAGTTATTTTGAACGACGGTACAATTATGACCATTTATAAGGATCACGTCAAGCCATCCCCTCATCCTGATAGCTGAAAATTGAAGGATTTTTTTTGCAATCGGGGTTGTTTTTGGAAAATACCTTGCAGTAATGACGGTGATATTTTTTGGGGCTATGTACAATATTGATTTCAAGCATTGGACTATAGCATAGTTTTTACAAGAGTCAGGACTTGAATATGATAGCAGTGACTGTAATAGGCATTGGGCAACAAGACAACTAGAATAAAGGGTCATTATCCCTTATACGGGAACTCTTATTTCTTTGAAGGACCATTATCCTAGGTATGGGATCCCAGATTCCTTATTTTCTTGTAGAAAGACCATTTTCCCTGGTATGAGAGCCCAAAAGATGTCTTATTGTATTTTATCCATTTTCCCTGGTACATGTGCTCCATAATTTTATGCATTTCATCAATATTTCCAGTGTGCAAGCAATAAAAGAGAAAGGGAGATCAGCCCCTTTTATCTTCTCTCTTTCCGGTGTAGTCTCCAAAAGGGGGACCTGGTTAGTGGATAGTGAGAGCACATGGAAGATAGTGTGATCTATTTTGAATTATGACTCAGAGGGAGTCAAGACTAAAGGGGATTCATCTATCTCATGCAGAGAATCATACATGGAGGGGAAGACCTTCCAATATGATGTCATGGAGTGACATCACCATAAAATGATGCTCAGAGACAGGTAGTCTCTAGGAGAAATGTACCTGCCAAGATGGGACCATCCCAAATAGCAGAGACCTTTCCAGTGACCATGAACACAAGTTGTGGTGATGGACCCTGTGATGGAGGATGATACAGTATGAGACTCAGAGAAAGTAGGTGTAGCAGTCCCAATACATGAGTCGAGCGATGAGATGTTGAGGGAGCATGCATGGAAACATTTCCAATGTATGTAGAGCCACTCCTAGAAAGGGAGGTGGTACTACATCCATAGGGAGAAGAGATTTAGTTACCTCTAGAGAAGGAGAAAGAGCTACCTTCAGTGTTAGAGGGAGTAGAGACAAAAGAGGAGTCACCTCCAGCTCCAGAGGGAGCATTTATTGAGCCAATCTCAACTCCATATAGAGAAACTGCAGAGGAAGCAATTGCAGAGAGAGAGTGAAGGAACTAGTTCCACAGAGAGCAGCCCCAAAGGAGGGAAGTTGTTGATAGAGTAGATAAATTACTCTCAGTCTCAGTCTTTAGTAGTTACAGAGTTCGAGAGGGATAAGTTGCAGAATCCCAAAGGGAGTAGCCGTAGAGAAAGTGGAGGACCTACTCTCAAAAAGAGAGCCAGATAGTGCTTTGTAATAAGCACCCTGAGCCATCTCGTTAGAGCATATTGAGTTGCAGCAAAGAAGGTGTACTAGTGTGGTATATTTGGATATGCCTCGAGAGATGAAGAGAGGCTACAGAGATATACAGTTCTGACCAGGCAGAGAGTATAGTTGACAAAAAGGGCACCAGAGGGTGTTACTTCATCTCAAAATTAGTCAGGATTCATGGAAGCATAACTCTATAGCACTATGTACTACAGAGGTAGAAGACATCGTAGCCAGTGACGTGAGTCATGGAAGCAGTGAGGCTTCAGAGGATTCTCACAGGACTTCATTCGAGACATGGTGTAGATGAAGTAGCCATGCTTCAAAACATGAATGAGCAAATTGTTGACGTTCAAGGCATCTGACAGATGTTTACCATCAGCCAATTGGCTAGTTGGTGAACCACTCTCTTGATGTGAATTTCTTCCCTCATTGAGAGATAATGTTGATATTATTACATCATGGACAATCATTCTCCTTGTGTCACAAATAATGACTAGGTTGGGGAGAAATGTCCAAATCAATGCCAATATCCTTGCATCATGGATAGTCATTGTGTTGTTGGACTGACATTCTCCCTATGGAGAATGGTCCAGGCTGGATAGATTATTGATGTATCATGGACTAACATTTTCTACAGAAAATGGTCCAGGACTGACATTTCTCTTGTGGCAAAGATGGTGACCTCATCAGGATGAATGGTATGCCCCCTATAGCACAGATGGTGACATGATTAGGGAGGTTGGTACAAGATTGACATTTTATATATGGCACATATGGTGACCTGATTAGAGAAAATGTTCTGGAACTGACAATTATTCTATGACACATGTAGTGACCTAATTAGGAATAATGATCCTTATAGTCACGGGACACTCTGTTGAGTGTGTGAAAACTATGGAACACTCAGTTGAGTGCACAGGTTTCAGCCCCTGACTTATTCATCATCATGCATGATTACTCAGATGGAGTATAGCCCAGAAAATTGATGCTATATAAATGATATTCCATGTGTCAAGATACTGACCAGGTTGTGGCAGGTTGTTGATGTTGATAATGATTTGATACAACCTTTCTATGACAAAAGAATTTACAATGAAGATATGATGGCCATGTATGTCTTCCCTTGTTGAGAGGGAGTGTTGATGTTTGTAGCATCAGGTAGACATTCTCATAAGAAGTGTCAAGAAGACAAGTCAAATTTTCCATTATGAATGCCTCCCTAGTTAAGAGGGAGTGTTGAATTTTGTAACTATGGTTGGTCTTCATAATGTGAAAAGTGAAAAGTGAAAAGTCGTGTTTGTTGGGGAGGCTGGTTTAGTATAAATAAGGAGCCAGTTTGGCTCATTTGTAACTGAAGCAATTCACATCTCCTAGTAAATCTTGTGTTCTCTTTGTGATCTCTACTATTATTATATAATATTTATATGGTTGAATTTCTAAAGTATAAATGCTTAATGATAAATTGAAAAGTGAAAAACAACATCATTAGAAGTGATTATCAATTTTCAGAAATATTGTGCTATTAACTATTGCACTAGAAAAATCAACAAAGACAACCTGAATGTAGATGAATTGATGGAATGGATTAGTACTATGGAAAATTACTTTGAATATGAAAATGTACTTGATGAGAAAAAGGTAAAATGTCTTGTGACAAGGATGAAAGGACATGTGTTACTCTGGTGGGATGGAGTATGAGTTGAGAGGAAGAGCAAAGGCAATACAAGAATCAAGAGTTGGGACATAATGGTAGCAAAATTGAAAGGTAAATTCATGCCCTGAGACTATCAACTTAATTTTTGTAGACAAATGTTGAATTTAAAGAAGAGAGGTATGTCAATTAAAGAATACACTGAAGAGTTTTATAAATTGAATATAAGAGTTGGCCATATAGAAGAGAATCCTGAGAAAGTTGCTAGATATCTTAATGGATTAATATATGAGATCCAAGATGAAATTGGAATTTTGTCTCCTAACATTGTTGAAGAAGAATATCATTTTTATCTTAAGGAAAAAGAAAAACTAGCAAGAAATAAAAATCAAAGGAGCAGAGGTCGCAATTCAGCAAGAGGCAGAGGAAGTTCTTCAGCTCCAAATGTAGAAGCCAGCAGCTCAGATCAGCAAGAACAATCAAAAAGAGGAGGTGATTTTAGAGGGAGAAGACATTATCAAAGAGGTAGAGGATCTTCTATCGGATGTTTTAGATGAAATAAGTTTGGGCATAGATGATATGAATGTCCATAAAATGCTTCCACTAGTATAGGAAGTGCAAATGTTGTTCAGGAAGAAGAAGAAATTGTGGAGTCATATGTACATGAAAATGTACCAGAAGTTGGAGATTCTTTGATGATGAAGAGAATACTATTGAAACCACATAAAGAGATTAAGGAACCTGCACAGAGGAAGACACTCTTCAGAACTGTTTGCAAAAGAAAGGGTAAATGTTGTAAATTCATTATTGATAGTGAAAGTAATGATAATTTGGTGTCTACGGAGATGGTTGAAAATTTGGCTTTGAAAAAGACAACACACCATGTTCCATATAAGGTGTCATGGCTACAAAAGGGACATCAACTAATAGTGAATGACCAATGTGAAGTGGAGTTTCAAATTGGAAGATATTAAGACAAGGTACTTTGTGATGTTATTCCCTTGGATGTGTGTCATATTTTTATAGGTAGACCTTGGCAGTATGACAGAAAGGAAATACATGATGGAAGGAACAACACATACACTTTTGAGAAAGATGGAGAAAAAAACACTCTCTTACCATTGAAGGATGAAGGAGTGACTGAAGAAAATAGCTCAAATTTCTTATTGGTCAGTGGAAAAGAATTTATGCAAGATATTAAAAAGGAAGAGGTACATTTTTCCCTAATTGGTAAACCAAAGGCGATTCTCACTAGCACAAATTTAAATGATTTTACTGAAGAAGTTAAAAATTTGTTGGATGAATTTGTTGATATTGTGGTTGATTATTTACCAAATGAATTACCTCCATTAAGAAGTATCAGTCATCATATAGAATTAATTCCATGGGATAACCTTCCAAATAAATCAGCATATTGAATGACCCCACAGGAGAATGAGGAGATAAGAAATTAGGTACAGGAGTTGCTAGATAAAGGTTTGGTCAGAGGAAGTTTGAGCCCATGTGCAGTTCCAACAGTGTTAATCCCAAAGAAATATGGAGGATGGAGAATGTGCATAGATTCCAGAGCTATAAACAAAATCACAATCAAGTATAGATTTACATTACCCCAAATCGATGATTTGATGGATTGCTTAAGTGGTGCTAAATATTTTTCAAAACTGGATTTCAAAAGTGGGTATCATCAAATCAGTATTAGAGAAGGAGATGAATGGAAAACAATATTTAAAACAAATGATGGATTGTATGAATAGTTGGCAATTCCCTTTGGACTCACAAATTCCCCTATCACTTTTATGAGGTTGATGAATGAAGTACTTAAAGAATTTATTGCTAAATTTCTCATAGTTTATCTAGATGATATTCTAGTTTATAGTCAATATAGGGAAGAACACTTGAGACACCTCAGGTTGGTTTTAGATCAAATACAACAAGAGAAGATAATGATCAATTTGAAAAAGTGTAGTTTTTTTAAAACAAAATTTGTTTTTTTGGCCTTGTGATATTTGGAGAAGGCTTGAAGATGGACCAGGAAAAGGTAAAGGCTATAATAAATCAGCCTACTCCAAAGAATGCTTTTGAGATAAGAATTTTCCATGGCTTGGCAAGCTTCTATCGAAAATTCATCAGGAATTTTAGTGGAATATGTGCTCCAATTATAGAAACAATTAAAGGAACCAAACAACCACTTAAATGGATAGAAGCAGTTGATAAGAGTTTTTAAATTATTAAAGAAGAAGATAACTAAACAACCAATTTTAGCACTCCCATATTTTAATAAACTCTTTCAAGTTGAATGTGATGCAGGTGGGAGTGCAATAAGAGTTGTTCTAAGTTAGGAAAAGAAACTAGTTGCTTATTTTAGTGAGAAATTAAATGAAGCAAAGCAGAAATATTCTTCATATGACAAGGAGTTTTATGTAATTATTCAAGCACTAAAAAAGTGGAGACATTACGTCATGCCAAAGGAATTTGTTCTTTACACTAATAATCATGCCTTGCAGTATATTAGCAACAAAACAAAATTAAATCAGAGACATGTCAAATGGATTGAGTTCTTGTAGAATTTCACTTTTGTTACTAAGCACATAAGTGGGAAATCAACTAAGGTAGCAGATGCATTGAGAAAAGTTAGTTTAATTTTACAAGAGTTTCAAGTAAATGTTGTAGGATTTGATGAGTTGAAAGAAATGTATAAAAATGATGTACATTTTAAAGATGATTATGCAACCTGTGAGAATCCAATAAGTAGAGATAGAACTCCATGGTTATATTATATGATTCAAGAAGGATTATTGTTTAAAGGAAACAAATTATGCATTCCAATATGTTCAATGAGGGAAAACTTATATTGAAGGAAAAGAATAGTGGTATATTAGGAAGACATTTTGGACAGGACAAAACATTTGCTCAACTAAGTACATTTTATTTATATCCTGGCATGCAGACTAATGTCAAAAAAAATGTTGAAAGATGTAGGGTTTGTTGGTATGCAAAAGGAAGGAGGTAAAATACTGGATTGTATCATTCGTTACCAATCCCATACTGACCATGGGACTCTGTAAGTATGGAATTTGTGTTAGGATTTCCAAGAAATTAGCAGGGTAATGATTCAAATTGTATGGTTGTTGATAGATTATCAAAAATGGCACACTTTATAGCTTGTAAGAAGACCAATGCTGCAACTCACATTGCAGATTTGTTCTTTAATGAAGTGATTAGGTTGCATGGATTGCCAAAGAATATTGTTTATGACAGAGATACAAAATTTGTGGGTCATGTTTTGAGAACTTTGTGGAAAACATTAGGGACCAATCTCAACTTTAGTTCAGCATACCACCCACAAACTGATGAGCAAACAGAGGTGGTAAATAGAAGTTTGGGAAATATTTGAGATGTTTGGTAAGTGAGCATCCTAAACAATGGGATCATGTACTTGCACAAGCATAGTTTGCATATAATGATTCACCTAATAGAAGCACATGATTAAGTCCATTTCATATTTTGTATGGAATACATCATAGAGGGATTTATGAGTTAATAAATCTAGGAAAACAAAAAAATAGAAGTGTTGATGGTGAAGACTTTGTAGTAAGCATGTAGGAATTGCAGGAAAGGGTCAAGCAACAACTACATGACAGCAACAACAAGTACAAACAAAATGAAAATTTAAAGAGAAGACGAATGGATTTTGAAGTTGGATACTTGGTCATGGCACACCTAAAAATAGAAAGGTTTCCTAGGGGGGGTATTTAACAAATTAAAACTTAAAAATATTGGGCCATGTAAAGTGTTGAGAATTTTTTCCTCAAATTCTTATGAAATATAACTTCCAAGTAACCTTGGAATTTCTCCAATTTTTAATGTATCAGATTTATATGCTTTCAAGGAACCAGAATACATTTTCATAGATGCACCTAACATTGACAACATTCAGACCATTGACTAGGAGAAAAAACTACCTATAGCACAGCAGAAGTAGATTGAATCTATCTTGTACCAAAAGGTAGTAAAGAAGACAAGGGTTAAAGAGTACTTTCAGTACTTGATCAAGTGGAAAGGACAACCACTTGAAGATGCCATGTGGATGATAGTAGTGGAAATATCTAAGTATGGTACAAGTATTGAAGAACTAATACAACAATCCCAAGAACAAGTCTTTTCTTCCCGTGAGTATGATGTAGGAGTATCTTCTAAAATAATCTAGTATTTGACCTCTAAGGTCTTAGGAACTTTATGAGAGGAAGTTGGTTTCCCCATTGTAATTGTTTTAAATTATTTTGTAATGGTCTAGGGTGTTCGAGAAGAAGGAAGTTTTTCCATGAATGTAATAGGAGATGGAAGAGTTAAATAAATTAGGAATTATGTTTAGATTTGATCCTATCTTTTAGGATCAGAATCAGGTTGTTATAGGCTAAATAGAGTTTTTGTGTAATTTTGGTCAAATTCGGTCCTATATCTATGGATTGGATCGATCTGGTCCTTATTTTATTAAGGGTTTGATAGGCGAGAAAAGAGGGTGTGAGTGTGTGAGATGAGTGCAGAGTGAGTGTGTGAAATGTGCAGAGATTGGGAAGGAACCGAGCTTCCTGTGAAATTTTAATTCCTTCAGTTATTTGAATAAAGACAATTGTGAATTTGTGTTCATGTACATTTTGGATTCAGCCCATGTGTGTGTTTTGTTTAAGATTATGTGTAGAGACTCGATGCACATCTGAATGAGATAAAGACTATAGAACTTAAATTGCAGAGTAAATAAGGGATGGTCAGGATTAAATCAGGGAAATCAAATCAACGACCTTCATTATTTCATCCATCGTTGCATTGGTGTTTTCTTATTTCTTGAATAGGATCAAAATCCCTAAGTCGCGAGGTCTAAAAAATGTGGCATAAGTGGAATGGCAAGGATAATCGTTATAAGGAGGATAACAATTCATCGTCGATCACGATAGGATCGATGGTGATCATGTTTTAAATGACATCGTTGAATTATAAAAGGTGGTCCATAAGGCAATATCTAACCAGTGATTGGAGTGGTAGATGGATGATATAGGATTAGTGTGTATCAACAAGGTATGAGGCGTTTAACAAGGAGGTCTGAGAGCCCGTGGGCCAGTGGCCTGAAATACTTGGCATCCATTTACTCATATGTCTGGTTCCACACACAATTATGGTGTGGCCCATATTGGAATAGTTGGAAAGTTGAGATTAAATCTTCAAATCCTAATATTAATGACACTCGTCAAAGAGTATCGCATCCATCGATGATTTTTGGTGTTGTAGGTTGTAAAAAGTTCCATCGTCAATAGACGTTAGGTTTTGTGGTGGCCCATAACTTGTATTGAGTTTTGATTAAGAACAATCAATGGTCCAGAAAGGATCTAAGATCCAGATCAACGACGGACATTATATCGCCCCATTGTGGTTGATCGTTGATCAACGATCCATATTGATCGCATACTTATGCACTTAAGCCTGTCATTCTTATCATATGGTCATATGATAAAGGAGTTTAGCGCCCGAAATTAATCCCCTAATTCCAGCATATGGTCAAATGGTGAAGGAAAATAGCATTAGCACATGTTGAGGTAAATTTGAATTTTCTTTTAATTTGAATTTGTGTTAATTAATTTAGTTCTCTACGGAATATTGAGGAAGGTAGGAGAAAACCAGTCTGGATTGGTTGTTAGAGGGTATCCTCTAATCCTGGGAAGGACTTGATTGGCCACTGCATATGCTTATCTCCCATGAGACATCCACAAAAAAATTAACCCTCTATCCTCCTGCCAAACCTAGCATTGACCTAGAAACGCCACTTTGGGATGACGGAGAAGATAGTGAGGAAGAAGGAGAATCCCATAAATTCCTCTCTATAGATCAATCTTATCCATAAAAGATAAAAAAGAGGATGATGCAATCAATGATTTTATATCTTTCACTTCCTCAGAAAACACACATATTCTTGAGCATGTGATGCAACCAGAGACACGGGCTTCTCTAGCCTCAAAAATCATCTCTCCCATAGAACACAAATAAAAACTAGAGAAAGATCAAGGATCCCTTAAAGAAACCATAGAAATCAATCTAGGGAAAACCTTGAAAATAAACCAGGGACTAAATCAACTAAAAAAAGAATGATTGGTTAAAGTGCTACCCAATCACAGTGATGCCTTCGTCGGGAATTACTCTGACATGAAGGGAATCCATAATGACCTATACACACATCAAATATATATTAAGGAAGGATCCAAACCCATCCACCAACCCCAACATTAGATGAATCTAGCACGGAAATACATATTCAAAGAGGAGCTACAGAAATTTCTTACATCCAATGTCATCTACCCAATTTTTGATAGCCAATGGGTCTCCTCTCTAGTCATAGTACCAAAGAAAATGGTAAATGTAAAATGTGTGTCAACTATAGAGAACTCAAAAAACAAACACACAAAGACCATTTCCCACTCCCATTCATTGACCAGGTCCTGGATACGTTGTTTGGAAAGAAATACTTTTCTTTTTTTGATGGATTTGGTGGGTATAACCAGATCCAAATTACACCTAAAGATCAAGACAAACAACATTCACATGTCCTTGGGAAACATTTTCATATCATGTTCTACCATTCAGGTTATCCATCACCCCCACCACCTTTCAATGAGTTGTGATTGGTATATTCTCCAATTGAATTCATGAATGCGTGGAAATATATACAGACGATTTCACGACATATGGGAATGCATTTAACGAGGCATTGGAAAACCTGGAGAAAACATTGATAAGGTGTAAAGAATCAAATGTTTCCCTCAGCAATGAAAAATTAACTTATGGAATTTTCCTATTAGACCACATCTCATCCAAAGGTATCCAAGTAGATCCATCAAAAATACAGATAATATCAAACTTCCAACTCCAACATTGCAAAAGAAAGTATGAATTTTTTTGGGATATGTTGGTTATTACTGTTGATTCATTGAAAAAAATTCACAAATTGTTCATCCATTATTGTACTTACTTAACAAAGATACTAAGTTTGTATGGATAGGGACATGCCAGCATGCACTTGATAAACTAAAAATCAAAGTGTCTCAGGCTCCTATTTTAAGAGGGATCGATTGGTCCCTCCCATTTCATATTTCCACAAACGCATCGAACACCACCATTGGAGTCATTCTAAGACAACTAGAAGGAAAGGACATGTATGTAATTTATTATGTCAACAATAATCTCTCACTCGCATAATCATGCAATAAACAAGTTTAGGCACTGCATTATAGGATATCTAGTAATCTTACATAGTGATCATGTTGTTATTAAGTATTTAATGAACAAACCAATAACCAATGGCATGGTCACTAGATGGTTGTTTCTATTACATGAATTTGATATTACCATATTAGATCAAGCAGGAAAATATAATGTAGTTGATGACTTTCTTTATAGAATAACATCTAATGAAAATGAACCTCCAGAAGAAGATTGTTTTCCAGATGAACATCTCTTTCCAGTATCTACTAACTCGCCATAGTTTACAAATATTGCTAACTTTTTGGCTATGGGAAAGCTCCCACGTCATCTGACTCCCAAAGAGTGACAAATTATATTAGGAAAAGTGAAATATTTTCATGGATTGATGGTTGCCTCTTTTACACTAGGCCTGATTTGATTATCAGAAGATGTGTACACAAAGATGAAGTCCATGGGATACTAAAATCCTATCATGATGGGCCATGTGGGGGGAATTTTGCTAATAAAAGAACTAGGTACAATGCACTCCATTAGGGATATTATTGTCCCACTGTATTCATAGATACCAAAGAATAGATGAGGAAGTGGGATAGATGTCAACACATGGGTAGAACCGTAGAAACAGATGAAATGTCACTACAACTGCAGATAGTGTTAGAACCTTTTGACAAATGGGACATTAATTTTTTGGGACAAATAAATCCCTCTTCCCATTGGCACTCCTAAATCCTCGTTTTTACAGATTATGTCACAAAATGGATGGAAGAAAAATCACTTCCGACAGCAATCGAAAAGGAATTAGTGGAGTTTCTCCATGAAGAGATCTTTATAAGGTTTGAGATACCATGAGAGATAGTGACTGACGAAGGAACTCAGTTCACATCACTGCTTGCCAAATACTTGATGGAAAACTACAAGATCAAGCATAAAGTAACAACACCATATCATCCACAAAAAAATGTTCAATTAGAGGGTACTAATAATATCCTTGAGACCATCATCACCAAAACCATCAGACTACACCTCAAATATTGGGCTGATAAACTCCCCGAAGATTTATGGGTCTACAGAAAAACCTGGAGAACTACTACAGATGCACCTTATGAGTTAGAATATGGAAAAAGAGTACTACTTCCCATTAAGACAGAAATCCAGACACTTTGGACAACAATAGAACTTGGTTTGGACCTATCAGAAGCTCAGAAACAAAGACTGCTTCAAATTAACAAGTTGGATGAACTACAACAGGATGCCCTACACTAAGCCACAGTGATACAGCATCAAAGGGCTAGGTGGCACCATAAGTTTATCAAGAAAATAAGTTCAACACTAGAGATTGGGAATTACTATTTGATTCCAAGTTCAAGGATTTCAAGGGAAAATTTTGCACCAGATGGCTCTATCCATATGAGATTGATAGAGTGTATAACAGTGGAGCCATCAAACTACGTACCATAGATGAAGATAGAATTCCTCTAATGGTTAATGGACATGGACTTCTCCTATATCATCGACCCATATCAAAGGAATCCTTTTTGAGGAAGATTTCAAATGGATAGCCTGACAATGATCTGGAATTCATTCAGGTAGAACAAATCTATGTTGGATAATTCCGTCTTCTTTTTTTAAAATGTGAAAACCAGCCTAGCTAGTGCTTTAGAGAGAGAGAGAGAGAGAGAGAGAGAGAGAGAGACGATAAATTCATGGTTTGTGATGGTTATGTCAGGATCCTTATCAACAAACTTTATTAAAGCCTTATTTGTTCTAATAATCTTTTTTTCAGGGTATGCAATGGAGAAAAATTTTGTTGCAACTCTGTTTTCTGCAACTCCTATTACTGCAAAATCCTTTACTACAATTCATGGTTTTGCAACTCTTGTTGTTGCAACTCCCTTTGTCGTAAACTCCTTTGTTGCAATCCATGTTGTGGCAACACCACTTACAGCTTTACTTTATTTCTACAAATCTTGTCCACACCAACGAAGTTGCAATTATCGTCTACACCATTGAGGCCACAACACCCATTGCTAAAACTATCGTTGTTGCAACTCTCAGTGTCGTAGCTCTGTCGTCGTAACTCACGTTGTTTCAACTCTACTTACAACTTCCACTTTATGCATGTTGTTGTTACTACACTTCTGGTGGATAGAATAAGCAACATCGATGTTGAAATTCTAGTTAAGCTTGTTGATGTGACTCTATTTTAGTCATCGCAAATTCATTAGCATTGCGCTCATATATCCACTCGAGGTAAGAAGAGGCAAGCAAGAGGTCCAATAAGACTATGTGATTATAGTTTTAAATGGAATGTGTTCTATTAATCATTCCACTATAACCGCCACCTTACACCATCATTTCAATATATGCAACCTTGTACTCTCATTACCATATCTACCAATGTTGTTATCACAATTCAAAATTCCCCATTTGATTAACATCCATCTCTTGTGCGATCACAAGAAATTAGAGTTAGCATAAACAAGGAACCATGGGGGGCTCATTGATGTGTAGGGAATCTATGGAAGCATTGTTACTTTAGGCCTATGACCACATTAGGGAAATTTTTCAACAAGTTGGTTGGATGGAATATGAGCAATGCCTGCATGGGTATGATGATGAAGTAGCTCTCGAATTCACTTTGAATTTCAGAGATGAACACTCCACGGTAGTAGGTGATCAAGCAGAATTCATTGAGGAGACAGTGGCAGAAGCCACAGGTTTACCACGAGCAAACGAGAGATGGTACACCACAAGGACCTCCTAGCTTGAAATCATGAGGCAATTCCTTGAGCCTTGAGAGGCCTTAGTGAAGAAGGGCATAGGATTCGGAAGATGGTCCTTGCCACACCCTTGGAAAGACATGGCTATATATGTGCAATGATATTTCACCTATGAAGATTGATACATGTCCATCTATTTCCAATATATCTGACTTTTGGATCATCTTTGACATAACCGACCCATTAATATGTCATACTTCATGTTCAAGACGTTGCAGACAATGAAAACACTTGTGCAAAGGGGAAATAACCCCAAGGACGTTGTCTCACACCATGTCCTTATCAAGATATTGGTGGAATGTGCCTTGCATAGGGAAGGCCGCACTTGGAATAATATTGTTTGACCACTCATTATACTTTATGAGGACGCAGTGGCAGCAATTAAGGCATCCCAACAAGAAGTGGTTGCACTTCTAGCACCAGAAGAGGCCACGGCTGCAAATCCACCACCAGGTAAGAGTGTTTTGGATACAATAACCCCATATGCTATAACTCCTCCACTAAAGAAACCCATAAGGACAACTAGGGGAAGGGGCCATCATGTTGCAACTCCAACAAAAGAAAGCCATCACAGTGATGTTGAGGTGACCTCCAACAAACCCCCTATAAAGAGAGTTAGAGGGTTCAAAAAGAGGCAAGCTAATGTTCCAAAGAAAATAAGAACAAGCCACATGGATGTAACTTAGCACAAACGATGAAAATATGAGTTGGAAGAACAAGCATAGAAGGATGATCGGGAAGAAGATGAAGTAATGGAGATAAAACCCTCCACTGACACACAAGAACCAACCAAGGTAACCAATCTGGAAGTTGATGAGGCCTTTACTGACACACAAGAACTAGAAAAAGGCATTATTAGAGAAGGGATTATCACCCTCCTTGAGGCATATTCAGACTAAGAAGAACGAGAAGAAAAATCCCCTATTGTCCCACAAGAACCAATGGGGAGCCCTTTTGGAGAACAAATTGCATGATAGGAAAAGGATCCAACACAAAAGAAGGAGGAACATGAGGTAGAGGATATTGTTGTTCCACACGAACCTATAGAGATCACTCCTCATGAACACTTTGCTAAGCCTCAAGAATCACACACAGAGGAACTAGAGCACTATGCCAATTCACAAGAAAAACATGAGCCATAACTAGAGGCTCTTGTTGACCCATGAGAACCAACAAGAAGCACTTATGGGGAAAATATTACTAATCCACAAGCTCCTCCACAAGAATCAGAGGCTCTTGTTGACCCAAAAGAACTAGCAAGTAGCACTCTTGAGGATACAAGTGTCAATCCAAAAGAGAAAGAGGAATTAGAACCATAGGTCCTTACTAATCCACAAGAACCAGTAGGTGACACTCTTGGGGAACAACTTTCCAACTCATGGGAATTAGACAAAGAAGAACTATAAGCAGAATATCTTAATGATCCACCAGGAAAAAAAATTGGAGACAAGTCTACTAATGCACATGAATCAGGAAAACAAGAACCAAAAATAGAGATTATTGATCCTAATAGGAAAGTTACTGCTACATCCTGGGTAATCATTCCACACTCCTTACCTATTTATCCATCTTTGGTAAAACAAAATATAATGTTGAGAATGAAGAATTGGAAACTACAACTCAACCTAAAAATGTTGAAGGATGAGCTTGATGAACAAATGGCATGTAAGAAATCAGGTTTCCCTGCAGCAAGTCCTCTTGTTGCAGGGGAACCCTTCATCATATTACAAGAAACATAACAAATTAAGGAAACAAGGGAAGTAGTTGTCTAGGCCACACACTTTATGTTAATTGATGAGGCCACTCAGACCGAAACTGAGCAAGAACTAGCAGAAGACAGAGGAGTTACAGTAGTGCATGACACCAGTGAAAAGGAAGTAGATTGTAGTGTCAGTGACCTCCATGGACACCCCAATTTCTCTAACCCTGAGTGATTGTTGGTTGCATAGGGACATGCAACAATTTTGGGTTGGGGGAGATGTCGGGTGTCTAAATTGGCATACTTTTAGCACCTGTCTAGTACATTTTTCCTTACCATTTTCCATTGATCATTCCCTTTTTGATACCTTCCTTGTCTAGTTTTGTCTCACTTTTCACCAAGGTATGAATGTTTCCCCATATGTCATTTTTATTCTATTCTTACATATTTCTTAAGGAACCTGTTACTTTCATGCTCTAACACTGCTATACAAGATAATTAGAGTGGTTGCCTTACAGTAGCTATAACTCCTTAGAGTAGTTGCAACTCCTTACAGTGGTTTCAATTCCTCTCCATTGTTGCAACTCTGAGCACAATACAACTACTGCAACTCCGAGTATGATATTGTTATTGCAACTCTGAGTATGATATCATTGTTGCAACTACGAGTATAAAGTCTGCCAGCACAGCAGTCAATATTACAACGGACAATTAGGAAATGTTCCTCACATAGGAAGGTGACAAGAGGCAAGTGGACAACCAAAAGGAAGTTAGTTCATTTACTAATTGTCGCTCAGTTGATCCAAGTCTGCACATGCCCGATATTTACTAAAATTTGGCAATACCAATGTAAATGGATGAATAGCCTAATTATCACGGTTGTCCATGCATCCTTTTGTGTTATTTTATAAATTAGTTGTACTATGTAAGAACCCCATCTTCCCTAGATCTTGGGAGAATTATTTTGGCGATAACATTTGACCGTTATTGTAAATTTCATACTTCTACAATATAATTCATTTTCTTCTCCTATTCTTGTGATGGTGTGTTGAGTACTCATGTTGTTTTGATTTTGTGGCCCAGTTCCTTTTCTAAGGGGTTAGGGCCCCCTTCTTAGTCAGGAACTTCCTGTAACATTAGGAATGGGATTTAGCATTTCAATTATGTTCATTTAATTTTGTAGTTATTTCATTTCTTAATTTGCTACAATTTCAGATTTCGTAGAACATTTAATTGCAATTCAGGCATGATTACTATTTATTTCCCTTATATCCTGAGTCATGCAATCTTAAGTTGCAACTCAGTGTTGATTCGATTTCTGTAAGTTTATAATTGCAAATGGTGTCGCAACTCCCATCGCTACAACTCATGTTGTTGTAGATTTTTTGTTGTAGCTCCGTTGTTGCAACTCGCACCAGTGTAATTTTGTGTTGCAACTCGCATCAGTGTAATTTTGTGTTGTAGCTCCTTTACTATATTTTGTTTTATCTTATATTTATGACAATTGTATTCCTCAATAGCTTGGGATTGATATTATTGGTTTTGTAAATTAACATTGGAAGTACGAATGCATAATTGTTACAGTAAGACAAGATCGTCATTTTACTTGAGCAAGTCACCATTAGATGTTAGCATAAAATTACTTTCTGCAAGTATGATTTCCTTTACACGAGTGTGATTTACTTTCTATCAGTGTGATTTAATTTCCGCAAGTGTGATTTACTTTCTTCAAGGTGTGATTTACTTTATGCAAAGTGTGATTTACTTTTTGTAACATGTGATTTACTTTCCGCAAGGGTGATTTCCTTTTCTTGCAAATATGATATTTAATTTCCTGCAATTTGAGAAGTAGGATAGCTTGGTGACTTAATTAAGTATCTTGAAATCTTGAAATCTTGACTTGTGACATTTGAAGTACTACAACTGCTTAGCAGTTACAACACTACATTTGCATATACGATGCACGACAGTTCATAAGTAAGATACGACATCGGATTGATAATTAAATGCACAAGTCTTCAGTTGCTTACTAAGTTAATTAGGAAGTACTTGAAAGGTCAGACACCTCTCCTTAAATGTTATAAAGAAAAAAAAGTTAGTACGTAACTTCTAACATGCCAACTTTATAAATAGACGTTTAAGCTCAAAGAAAAAGTATTTACATTAAATCAAAGCTTAATAAAAAAACATGGAAAATATAGACTATGATAAATATCATTTTATGCAAGCACCAACAAGGTTTGATGTGCAAAGATATTAATAACAAGTGTACAACACATAATGACAAGTAACATACATACATAAATAAATAAAAAATAGCATTAATCACATAGAATGTTGGCATTATGTCGTGTAAAAGTTGTGAGATGACACACCTTCCATTATCTATAATATGGATGGCCATTACCCTGTTGGTAAATTCAATAAAATTGACAACTCTAGTTAACTATCTCTATCCTCGCTTCTTAGATATCAAATTCAAAATACAAAAAACTAAAACATATATTTTTTCACTATTAATAAAATTATTTTTCATATATTTCAATTATAAAAATATTTCAATTATAAAAAAATAACATATTTTACTTATAAGAAAAATATTATGATGTACTTTCACTTTTTGTATAACTACTATGACGAGGACAATCATACTTACTTCTTATTTAATTCCCTTCAACACAATCTTCATACATTACCTACCTCCCATTTAATTCCCTTCTTTACCTACAACATAATCTTTCATACATTACTTCCCCTCGACGTTTATACAAGTAGATCTATCTCCCTTTCATGCATTCAATAACCCTTTGACTCACAAAGTTCCCTTTCTTTAGTTTATATGAGATTCCACCTTGGGGATGAATGATTTCACTTTGCTTGAGCACATAGATCTTCCTATCATTTTCAATTAATTATTTTTTTATATATATCGACAATGACATCTTAAAGGTGTATTTATTAATTTATTATAATTCAAAGTACAAATTTCCATAAAACCATTACCACTGAAACATGATGGTGAGG
>SNQJ01S0068366.1:17016-31455 GCA_010110895.2 Picea sitchensis | reverse complement strand
CCAGTGTTAGACCAAACAATCAATTATACATATATTCAAATAAATGGTTTCATAACGCTTCACTACTAGTGATTTCTTAAATAAGGATATGGTTAGTCTGATGTACGATATTCATCATGAAAACCAGATTTCGAGTGGGGAAACTAAGTGAGAGAAGCAACCATCATCATCTTAGCCAGAAATCTATTCAAACCAATTTTGAGAGTCTTCCTTTAGTGCAAAATGGGAATATATGCAAAGATTTCATCAATGGCTTCATATTCCCTTGTCCTCTTCCGTCATCACAATGAAACTTTGTCAAAACCATAAAGCTATATCAAATCATTCTATGTTGGATCTTATTGCATCAAGATACATGCAAAAACCAAGGAGTTGACTTATACTAAAGGCTTTCTCACTCTTTTTTCCTCCTAACATCTGACAATCAAAAAATTCACACACCCTCTAACACATTTTCAGCACTTATGGCAATGGAAAATCAATTTTATTGTTGAATAATGAACTTTGGACAACCCAACACTTAACACCCTCACTGTAACACACACAACCCCCTAAGTATCATTTTAAGGGATGGAGTATTAAATTTTTCATTTTTCCTCAATCGTATAAAGCCTCTTCTAGAGGATACCCTCATCTTCTACTCGTCGAGAGATTTCCAACGACTATAACCATGTTCAGAACCGAGCTATGGATCAGAAGTAATTACAGTCTCTCAAAGTTTCTGGACTTTCATTCATTGAGTCGATCTTAGTGTCACATGGTTCCCCGTCACTCATGCCATCCTACATGGCACTGACATAACATTTTCCACTTGGCCCACCTGACTCCCTCGTCCGTTGGTTAGGAGATTTGTTTCTTCATCGGAGTCCTCTCATCAGGGTTAGCATACTTCCTGCACCTAATCTGCTCCTACAGACTCTCTCGGACTACACACACGTCGACAGATATAACCTATTAATCCAACGACCCTCGAGATTGGGAGATCAACGGCTCTAATTACTTTAGAGTCGCCAACTCACACGACGTTTAATGACCCTTCTCCTGCTCCAACTACACTTAGCTCATGTGGGACCTATGAAGATCTATGACTGAGATTGAATTCTTTCTTGCCACCTTGGTCATTGCTGCCATTGTGTACTTGTCTCTTGACGTGACATATGGCTCAATATCCACTTGATATGTGGATCCACCATGACACGCCATGTCATCATAGGGTACAAAGGCTCGCTTGAATAGATATTGACATTTGTCCATTTCCTATAAACTGATTAAGTTACTTAATCAATATTTTCTTAAATATCGCTCCTCGGTATTTATTTATTTAATCTTCATTATGGATAATTAGTTTTCCACTTATTAATCACACCCACGCCCCACCCCCCTCTTCCCGCCAATTACATGTTTACTTAACTAATAATTTTGAGATTTACTTTCCCTCTCTTTCCCTTGGAAATTATACATCCCGAAAAGGGTTTTGGTATTAATTTAAATACCACTCTTGTAATGATTATCTTAAAATTTAATTAATTATATTATAACATAATTATATTAAGTTCTAATATAATCAATGAAACTGTAATATACTTAGGTTTAATAACCTTGATTAGCATATAAATCGCAGACCCTGGCTTATGACTTCTCACCGAAGTCTTCAAGTATATATAGAGAAAGAAAATGAATAAAAATATATTTAATAATATATATTATTTCAGGTAATTCAAACCTCCTTCACATGCAATATTATATATTTTATAACAATATAATATTCAATCTATTGTACTCCGAACTCTTCGGAGTCTAATCGTGCGTGTTCCTTTCGGTTGTCTGATGGTCAACTCCAATGGTCAACTCTGAAAAGGAAAAGGAAAGTGTGTTTAATTATTACAATATTTAATATTATATCATCTCAGGCCATCACTTCGAGGTCTTCCCACTCTCAACGTCTGTGCTCTTCTCATTTGTCCGACAACCAATTACAAACAAGCAAAGTTTAATTTGATATTATAAAATATAGGTGGGACCTTTTAACACCTGTGTCATCGTTCTAAGATCTTTGCTCTTCATTCAAACACTCTCTTCCATTTACTCTGATGGCTAGACTCTGGAAGGGTCTTAATATGAATATTTAATATTGTAATGTTTAAAACTCCATTAGTCGTCGCACTCCAAATGTTTGCTCCTTTCTCTATATTTTGCTCCTTTCTCTATATTTTGATGGATTGATATTAATATAAATATATATATATACATTGAGAGAGATAAGGAAAGTATGTTTCCTAGACCTTTAATAAATAAAAAGAATATGCTTACCAAAATTCCTCCAGGAGTGCAGAGCGGCCTATGTAGGGCGGTATTCTTAAAATTAGGAAACTTAGTAAAAATTTAAAATTTTGCACAGGAGGGAAAGATTTCAAGTTTTCCATTACTCATGCACTAGGAAGAAATTTATAGTTGTAGTATAATAGTTTCCATCCTTATTGTTTAAGTATTAGAATATTTAAATGGTAAATTTGGGAATTTACCAGTGGTTACCACTCTTCACCATTCATGCAACTTTGTCTAGAAAACATAGAATTATACATTTACATTTATAAATTTATGCAAATTATTTGTTTAAATTATTTTCCAGAATATTACATTTCTTGGAAATAAAATCCCCCATGGGAAAACTATGTTTTTACCATAATTTACTAAGCTCCTATTTACATGCATCTCTTTGTTATTTTCAAGGATTAGTTACTATTCCCAAATCTTTTCCCTTTGAACATCAAATTTATTGTGTAATTCATGGTAAAATTTGTTAAAATATTCGATGTGCTCGTTTTAACCATAGACAATATCACTATTGTCACCCAACCATAGGCACGCAGCCACCCCCGAGCACCTTAACCTTTATTAGATAGAATGATCCCATAAAGACACACTAGAACCAATAGATAAGCCCTAGTTGAAGCGGTAGCATGAGATGGAACCAGAAAACACCATCCAACTGCATAAACAACACAAGAGAAGGAGAGTGCACCTTCTCCAAGGGTGGCGCACAAGAGAGAGAGTCTCCACAACCACAAAACAAGAACAATACTCAACTGCATCAGTTGTAATTTCACTTCTTCCCCAAATTTTCACCTTCAAGAAATCCACCAATATACTCCAAGATGTCACCAACAATACCACCAAGAGATACTAGAAGGTAGGGTGAATATCTTAGGCTAGATAATGCTAGAGAGAGAGACCAAGAATCACCCCAGAAGATGCACCTTCCTTTCTTGCAACTGCATCTCCAAACTTGCATTATACTTTACTAAGAGAGCGAGTGAAGTGAGTATGTACAAATGAGCTCAAGCGTCTCCTATTTATAGTTGTTCTTATCACTTGTTTGGGCTGACTTGTCCTTCTAGAAGCTAATACTTTAATATTAATTATTTTACTGAGTCGACTTGTCTTCTAGGGTTTTTACACATCTGTTTAGGATTTCTCTGGTTTCCGTAATATTTCATTCTAGTCAAAGGTTACACATGGAGGTTAATTCCTCCCGTATCTACCATAATATCAACACTCCCTCCTAGATATGGAGGTATTAATTATTTTGGTTTCAAACACATCCATCCATTTCACATGGTATGGGAAAGGCTCACATAGTCTTGCAGACCATTCTACAGGTAGAATCATCATAGCCACACAGGATATCTCATGATCATGCAGATCAAGTCACGAGCATAATCATAACTATCAATATCATCTGGTAGCATCCTGGCATAAAAATATATCATCGTTTGCATCATCTCTCGAGGCCATACTCCATCTGAGTAATCGAGAATGATGTTGAATAAGTCATGTACTAGACTTAACGCACTCGAAAGTGTGTCTCACATAAGTCACTCACTCATCAAAGTGATATAGGGACCATTCTTATTATCATGATCACTGCCTGTGACATAGGAAGAATGACTACCATAAAATATGTTGAAAGCCACACCATGCGATACAAGGACCATTCTTCCCACTCTGGTCACTACTGTGAAATCAGGAATAATGACTATCCTGGACCATTTTCCCCCCTCTGGCCACTACTGTGAACTCAGGGAAAATGTGTGTCCTATAGCAATCTCCCCACTCTCGTCATTACTCTGAAATCAGGGAGATGAACCATTCTACCTATCTAGGAAAATCCCTAGGAGAATAGTTGTCATGGACCATTCTACCTATCTGGGAAATTCCCCGGGAGAATAGTTGTCCATGGTACATCAGCAATCTATTCTGCCTGGACCATTCTCCACCTAGAGAATGTTTTTCCACCAGCACGTTGACTATCCATGAATCCATATATCAGCACTCCCTCCCAACCGAGGAAGTCATCTTCTCCTTTTCAACCAAGGCAGGGTATCTCCACAAGTCCTAGCTTGTCCATAAAGTATGCAAACTTTATCTTGGACAGAGTTTTTTTCAAAATATCATTTGTTTGCTCATCGGTGTAGATGTATTGGAGAATTAGTTCTCCCTTCTGGAATTTATCACGAATAAAATAGTTCTTGATCTCAATGTGCTTCGAATTGTCATGGAACAAGGGGTACACAGCTCTGATTATCACAATATATCATATTTGAATCCAACACCTGATCAAATAGTCCACAAATCAACTTATAGAGCCATACGGATTTCATACAAGCATTACAAGTTGTAATATACTCTTCTTCTGCAATGTTGAATGCAACATACTTCTATTTCATGCTAGCCCATGATATCACAGCAGAGCCCAAACTGAAACATATACCAAAAGTATAATTTTTGTCATCTGCACTCCCTACCCAATCTGAATCAATAAATCCATGCAAATGTACGTCATTGTTTGAGGCATATCTCAAACCATAATTTAGCATCCCACGAAGATATCTCAAAATGTGCTTTGCAACTATCCAATGTTCATGTCTAGGTTCCACCTGGAACTGGCTCAACGTGTTCACAACAAAGAAAATGTCTATTCAGGTATTAAGCAAATACATCAATGAGCCAATCAACTATCGGTACAGGGACGAGTCTACTGGATCAAAATCAAAGTCTCTCAACTTCTTCAGATCTATCACCATGGGAGTTTCCATGGATTTGCAATCAATCATCCCAAACTTTTGAAGGATATTTACAACATACTTCCCTTGCCCCAGGAATATTTCACCACGCTTATGTCATACTTCTATTACCAAATAACAATGCATGAGACCAAGATCTTTCATATCGAATTCAGAGGCTAACTCCCTCTTACATTGAATAATGAGAGCCTCTGCACCTGTCATAAACAAAGCATCATCATATAGTAGCAGGATCATAGGTGCATCATTCACAATCTTGTAATAAAAGTTTGGATCAACATAGCTCTTGGAAAATCCAAGTCTTGTCAAGTAACTGTCAATTTGTGCATACCAAGATCTCAAAGCTTGCTTGAGTCCATACAAGGCCTTCTTTAATATGCATACATGGGTTTCTCTTGGGTGTACCTCAAAACCTTGAGGTTGCTCTATGTATATTTCTTCCTTAATTACTCCATTGAGAAAAACAATTTTTACATCCATCTGATGTAAACTTCAACCCATGGATGTTGCAAGAGATATGATGGCTCTAATAGAGGTGTATCTAGAAACTGGAGCAAATGTCTCATCATAGTCGCCTCCCTCCAGTTGGGAGAACCCTTTAGCCATGAATCTTTCCTTGTATTTATCAATACTCCCATCTACTACATGATTTATCTTGTAAACTCATTTCGAAGTGACTACAGACTTTCCTTCAGGTCTAGGAAAAATTTCCCACACATCATTTTTCATGATGGATTGATATTCTTCCATCATAGCTCCCTTCCATTCTTTATTCTTGATTGCTTCTTCAAAGGTGGATTGTTTCGCATTGACAAGACTTGTCATGAGTGTTGCATAACTAGAGAATATTTTGGGCCTCTTGATTTCCCTGAAGGTGCCACTGGGAGATTTATGTATTTATGCTTCTTGTAGGGTGGATTCGAGCCATGCTGGTCATTTTCTAATCTCAGGTACAATAACTGGTTTCACATGTTCAAGTGGTTGGTCTGGTTCTTCATTGGGATGTTATGGAGAACATGTACTTTCTTCCTTGGGATCTTCATGTTCTTCTTCATCATTGGAATCCATGGAATCTTCTATATATTTCCTGAAGGCAATATTTTCATAAAAAGTCACATCTATGTTGATTTCAACCTTCTGTTGACCTAGAACATAGATTATGTAATCTTTTGATGACTCGCTATATCCAACGAATATTCCCTTATTTAATGAAGGTTCCAACTTCTTTCATCTTTCCTTGGGAACATGAATATAGATAGGATAGCCAAAGATCCTCAAGTGTTCAACACTTGTCTTCTTTCTGAAGAAAGCTTCTTATGGAGTCATGTTCTTCCATATACGATGATGACTTCTATTATGAACATATACTGTTGTCATAGCTACTTATCCCCATAGAAACATGGATATATTTTGGTCATTCATCATTGACTTAACGAATTCTTCAATGGATCGGTACTTTCTTTATGCCACGCCATTCTGTTGAGGATAATGTGGGACAATTAGCTCCCTCCTAATCTTGGTTGTTTTACAAAAGGAAACATACTCCTTAGAGGTTTATTCTCCTCCATTATCAGATCTTAGTGTCTTGATCTTCTTGCATGTTAGGTTTTCCACTTCAGCTTTGAATTCTTGGCATTTGCTAAATACTTCATCCTTGGTATCTGAGTGTACGATGTCCAAAACACCTTTTTCTTTACACGCTTCCTTTTGGTGAGATCACCTACCTCACTACTTGATGGAGTCTTCTGCTCCATGTTTGCAAATGTCATTGTAGCTCCTTCTCGGAGCTATCATTTGTGACCTACCCAGAACAAGAAAAACAAGAAAAAAAGTATTTCCAATATCATTTTCATAAGAACATATCTATGGTAACAAAGATGGTAGTCGTCATAGAATTACCAAGGTGACCTGCCCGGGAGAAAAACAAGAAATATCTCTTGGAGGAGATGTTAACTCATTTTTCAAATAAGTGCAATAAGCATCTATATCAATAGTACTTACATCCAACCAAGTATACCTAGCAATAATAGAACCTTTCAAATATTGTTGTCACAACTATAGTGTTTACTTGTAATGTAGCAACTATCAAACTTGATATGTGCAAATTGAAACTTAACAATTTGATCAATCAAACCTGGAACCTGGAGCCTCAACTTCTAGGGAGGGTGTGCTTGTTCCTATGAATGTACTGAATCCATGATCACTACCTGGACAAGGTCTCTTGTACATCCCCTGCAAACACACTCATGATTTGCTGGATGATATAACTTGAAAATCATATACAAGTGCATACCTTTGAAATTTGTAGCATTTTTCAATGTGTCTTCTAATATGAAACTAGACATCGTCTTGACAAGAAGGGTTACAAACTAAATAAAAAAGGTTCAATTATTAGATCAAGCTAGAAACCCTGAAATTTAAACTTTGACCACAAAATCAATTTTGACCAAAAGTCAACCTTTGACTTTCACTTTGACCAAGAACTCAAACTTAATGTTTTTGTTGGTTGAGGGAACCAAAGGGTGCACTAGGCTAGGGCACACTAGAAGACCCAAAAATTAGGTCCAACACTTCACTAAAAGTGCCTAAGAATTTAGGTTAGGGTTTTTTGTTGCTGTAAGCTCAGAAACCCCAGTTGCAACTACAACTGGTACTATAACGAGCTTGATAAAGAACTGTCGGTCTTCCTTCCAGTGGTTAGACTATTTTGAAGGTAGTGTGGGTCCATAACTTGTTAAAATATTTTATGTGATCATTTTAGCCATATACAATATCACTATTATCACCCAACCATAGGCACACATCCACCCCCGAGCACCTTAACCTTTTCTAGATAGAATGATTCTAGAAAACCACACTATAACCAATAGATAAACCCTAGCTGCAATAGTAGCATGAGATGGAACCAGAAAACACCATCCAACTACAACAACAACATAAGACAAGGAGAGTGTACCTTCTCCAAGGGTAGCGCACAAGAGAGAGAGTCTACATAAGCATAGAACAAGAACAATACTCAACTACGGCAGTTGTAGTTTCACTTCTTCCCCAAATTTTCACCTTCAATAAATCCACCAATATACTCCAAGATGTCACCAAGAATACCAACAAGATATACTAGAAGGTAGGGTTCATATCTTAGGCTAGATAGCGCTAGAGAGAGAGACCAATAATCACCCTAGAAGACGCACCTTCCTTTCTTGCAACTGCAGCTCCAAACTTGTGCTATACTTTACTAAGAGAGTGAGTGAAGTGAGTATGTACAAATGAGCTCAAGTGCCTCCTATTTATAGTGGNCTAGAGAGAGAGACCAATAATCACCCTAGAAGACGCACCTTCCTTTCTTGCAACTGCAGCTCCAAACTTGTGCTATACTTTACTAAGAGAGTGAGTGAAGTGAGTATGTACAAATGAGCTCAAGTGCCTCCTATTTATAGTGGTTCTTGTCACCTATTTGGTCTGACTTGTCCTTCTAGAAGCTAATACTTTAATATTAATTATTTTACTGAGACGACTTGTCTTCTAAAATTTTTACACATCCGTTTAGGATTTCTCTGGCTTCCAGAATATTCTATTCTAGTCAAAGGTTACGCATGGAGGTTAATACCTCCCACAGATACCATAATATCAACAAAATTTCCTCTCTTACCAAATTATAATGAAGCTTAATTAATCACAATGAATTAAACTCTAAATTTCATTTATTTGAAATTTACAGCTTAAATTTGCATTTCTCATTATTTTCTTATTAATTATTTTTAAAATACTTTGCCTCTCTTTAAAAATGGGATTATTTCCTTAATATCAACTAGGTGTCTAAACTTCCTTCAAGTTATGAGTCTATTAGATTTTCTATACCAATAGAGAGACCAAATCCAACAGTCTGACCTTCAAGTTTCTAACAGAAATTTCATTTTCCTAATTACCAAGCTCCTCTATGAGGATTTTAGTGGCTTGAATTTACTAATACTTGAGGATTTGTTCATACATAATAATACATGTGATAATCCAACACTTTGTTCCTAATCTGAGTAGTAACTTATTATTAATAGCTTCCCCATCCAAACAAAGACAGATGGAAAACCAACAACATAATATGTTTTCCAGACTTTATTTCATATTTCCCAACCATCCAGACGATCAGAGTGACAACTCCATCATTTGAACAAGATAATAAATTTTGCAATTATCTAGCACGGAAAATCCATAGTATAAAATAAACTAGTCATGAAAATACAAGACAGAGAAAACATTTATCTAAAACTTAGAAATAGCTAGCAACTGGTAAAGGGTGTTCCACTTTCCACCCAATTGTAGGCACAACTGCTCTTGGTGTATTCCACATCTAGACACACCCTAGCTAGAGTATGATGCCATGAGAGAGAGTTCTTCTTTTGCTCAGAAAACAACAAGGGATGAAGGTTACTCTCATTCTCCCATAGAAACCTGGCAGTTCATTCTTCTATCCACCAAGCAAGGGGGCATGTTTTGATTGCTTCACTCAATCACTCAATTTCTCTACAGCCTTTTTTATTATCTTGATTAGAAAACATTTCCCAACAGTTCATGTACCTAGAAAAGATTATTTTCTCAGTTCTCTTCATAACCAGAGACTTTCACATGCTCTTCTTCTTCAGATATTGTCCCTATACCCATTCGTGTGTATCCTCTTTTCTCTTCCCACGGTTTTTCTCTTTTTCTTCCTTCTACAATAAGATTTTGTGGGTCAAATCACCAACTTCATGGGTTAGATTAGAAACTTCTAGATGGGTAATATGCCCATACTCTCATTGATTTCTGAGGAGGACCAACCAACCACCAGCTTGACTAGTAATTAAATTTTTCTGGGGTAGAGGATAGTTTTGTGTTTGAACATTTTTAATTCAAGAGAATATTGCCTAGGAGTGGTCATCTCATCCAACCAGAGATCCCCTCACCATTCCCTCACATGACATCATGATCTGTATAGGAAACACCTTGAGAATTTATTCAACATTTTCCTTTTTACATTAATAACATAATTATTCACATTACCTTCTTTAGAAAAGGTTCAGTATTTCCCCAAAATCCACACATAGCAAATTTGTCCATAGTCTTCTATCATGAATATAATTATATTTACAAGTTTGGGGAAACAGGGGTGTTACAACCCCCTCCCCCTTAAAGGAACATTGTCCTCGATGTTCTTTACATCTCAGCAACACCAGTCATGCCCCCATCTTTCAGCTGCTTTAGAAAGTTTTTCATTTTCTTGGTATGGTCCTTTCCCAGACTCTTAGCCTTTGTCACATGCCAACAATAATCAAAATTTCATGAAAAATCATTTTTTTGTTGTTCAAAACTGAGGAAATATTCATATAAGCACAATAGTTATCTGTGCAATTTCATGCATCCACATCCAATTGATTGTCTTACTAACTTGGCCCACTATTTTCTTGACATACCCATTGTGTGCATGATCCCAACCAATAATTTACAATAATTATCGAAGTATCCTCTTCCTTGCGGTCACTCACCCTCCAGGCCTAGGCTCAAGCATACCCTTCTCCGTTATATAGTCCCCTGGGTGACCAATCTCACATTTCCAAGGCTTTCTCCCACAATAAGAGTTTCTAAAACTTCACCGAGTCTTACAGCTAAGGCGTCCCTCTAACTTTCTCTACAGAGGCATCCCTCCGACCTATGTTACCAAAACACAACATCTTCTATGGCGGTCATGGATTATTACAGGGTTCTCATGTCACAACAATATCCCTTTTCCATGTTTTCCAGCTTGACATCCACCATCTTTCCCTCCAGAGCAGATCTTTCATTTCATTTGTATCACATGCATACAGTAACCATGAGATACTATCGTCGATTTATCAAAAATTTTAAATTTGTTACCCATAGATTTCTAATTCCACATTTTCATTTTCAGATTTGTTCCACACAGAATTGGGTTCACAAGTATGAGATATTTCTTCTCATAACAGTTTGGCTTAGTAGGCATTGGTATTCCTTGTGGGATTACAACACTGCCCTATCCAAGACCCTTATTTCCTGCATTTTCAATACTCACATAGCCAAACAATTGTTAGTTCTCATGCACATTATACTTTCATTGCACACTTGCAGTGGCTCACAAACAATTTCAGAACTATGCATACTAACAATCAAATTATATTTATCCATTTAGTGACATAAAATAAATGGATTTACCATTTCCCTACACTTGCATCATTCTAGCATACCAAGCTTCTTCTTCTTCATTTCTCTCAAAAGCAATCAACTATTAAATGAATTTAATTAAATGTGTCAGCATCCATGGCCACATTGACATACAATGCACCCTTGCATTGATCTCAAATTACCACATTGCATGTTAGGCACTCTTGCCATGGTGTCTTGGAACTCATCCAACCTCTCACCAAAAGGATCATCTATCCACATTCATTGTTACAGCAGGACTATTCCTCCCACCATGAGCTTACCACAACCTCAAATCAACAAACCATGATATGAAATTAAAATTTCATATGAAATTAAAATTTCATATGAATTCCTTCCATCATTCTTTCTTCACTAAGAACCAGGGTGCCAACATCTATGGCCACCCAATTACTCTCTTTACCATTCTACAACTCTGATAGAGTATTGGAAGGCCCTCCTTCTGTAATGAGCATTCCATTGCCTACCCTCTCATGAAAACATGCATTTTTTCAATGCATTCAATTTCAATGTGCTTCTTATGATCACTTTTGTTCCCAATCACTTTTGATGGGTCAATGTACCCATGACACTATTGGTTCATGAGTTTTCTTGCAAGGAGTTTAATCATCCTTGACTAGTAGATATTTCCTCTCACTATTATTCAGATTCTTCTTTCTTGAATCTTACCTTGCTTGGGTATCAAGGCATACAACAGCTTCTCAAAATTATTTACATATTATTAAGAAAATAAAATACTTCAGAGGGGATTCTTACCTAATCCCTTTGATTCCCATGTCACATGAGCATGAAATATTTATACATGTTTTGGCTTCCAAGGTCCTCTCTCATATTACCTCATTAGTGGTGCTTCATGGGGACTATGAAATTCCCTTCAACAATATTTCAATAGCAGCCCTCTTGCATTTATCCTCTTCCCAAGGTTGTTAACCATTACCAGTCATCTTTATTCAACAGCTCCAATCTTTCCCTATACTTAACATGCATCATCACAGTCACAAACATATTAGATGTCATGTTAAATAAAAATGCATGTACATAGCATCTAAATCAGCAAGAATTATTAGATATGTCCTAGCATATCTACATGTACTTCATCACATTACTCCTCAATGTGCTCACTAGTGCAACCATAAAAATAATTTAGTTGGTGGGTATCCTACAACCATCAGCATATTAGTTTTTCATCCTAGAGAAATAGAATAAACAACAAGGAAAGGGGTTAAGGGACTCTTCCCTCTTTTCCAACTCCTCCTACACAGTCTGGAACTTTTCATTTCAACTGAGTTATTTCCAGGGCCTCACTACCTTTACTTAACATGGATCAACCAATCATATTCATTTAAACATACTTATTTGTTTATTTTCCTTTTCCTTCACAGTTGTTCCTTTTTTGGTTTATAACTTTGTTAAGCAAATAAGATTTTTTGGAGCGAGGAAAGTGTTTCTCCTTTCCTCCTCCTTTGCTTAAGAAATTTGTCCCTCTTGGGATTTTCCTGACCTTTTCCTTGAGCAGTTTCAGCCAAGTTTCATCTTGACTTCCCTGGATAATTCAACATGCCACAACAACAAGATTTTTCCCACAAATTAAGAACTAGTGCATTATGCACATTCACCAAAAAGAAAATTAGGTTGGTCAACATTTATTTGCATATATTTTACTCATGCATAATATTTTAAAATGTAATCCATGACTCTTGTACAAATAGACTTTGTAGTCTATTGTCTAATTTCCCAGCATTCGGTAATATTATGACTTTTCTCCCCTGATAGATTTCCAACACAATTCTTCCAAATGGAAATGTCTCATCATGCAACTTCCTTATTGCATATTCATCACTATTTGAGATGGCATCAACCTCGAATCAACCTCATCTTTGTCATTTTAGATTCTTACCCAGTATTCTGTAATGAATTATCAGCATGCATCTCTATTATGCATTCAGATTGTGCATTCACACATGCACATGTATGTTGGACACACCTACCACACTTAGAGGGGGGGTGAATGAGTGTGGGGATCTTTTTCCCAAAACTTCCCTCTTACACAAAACTCATTAGTTAGCATTCGACATTTACTCATTACTCATTGTTGTCATTAATAATCAGTTAGATGTGAATGCATATCAGCAACATATATCATCAATATATCATCAACAAATCATCTCCACAAGGAACACAAGATGTATGTATAATTTTTCTTTTTATTATGGACTTCAATCCGGGGGTTTTTTCAGCAACAACTGAATAGAGTAAAACTATACAAGAGCACCAACTCTATATACAAGACTCAGCTTACATTCTCAGCACCAACTGATATGAGGCAACAATCATCAACAAATATCAATATGTACCATAAACAAGAGCATCAACCATGCACCAACCTGTGCCAAACAACCTGTAATCAACCTGTACCATAAAAAAGTGCATCCAAGCATGTACCAAGTATATACCAATCATGTTTCAACTACTCATAAACAAAGACTCATCAATATGTACCAACATCATCAACTATACACCTCATGTATGTGTCAACTCATCAACTGCTTGTCTCAACCATGACTAGTTTTGGATTAGTCAACAACCCTGACTTGAAATAATCATAACTTTGTACATGTACTGAATAAAGATTTGAAACTGATACACAATTTTATTCAGTGTGTTTTATGCAATTCCTCCAAGTTTCACTACTTGTAACCTCTCATAAAAGGATTTATAGCAAAAATGGCATACCTTGTTGAATTCTGGCTTATTCTAGAGAGCGACCTTGTAGAGCGTGCCCTGCACAAAATATTTGATGAAATGATATGAAACTATTACAGAGAATACTAAAGAATATACCCTAACCAACACATTTTGTCTCACTGAATTTGGATCTGTTATGAAGAAGTTCTGACGTTTTTACCCGAAACACCTGATTTTGACTAGTTTCAGAACTAGCTACAAACCCTATTTTCCACGGAGTGTAACTCCAAAAATACAACGACCCACAATATGAATATTTAACCACAGATACTTGGCTATGTTTTCTCACTTTCATAGCAATTTCAGGATCTGAATCATTATAGAAAAAAAGTTATAGCGAAAATGGTGAGATGACCTGTAAATAACATACCTTAGAAAGCACCATCAAAAGAATTTATCC
>SNQJ01S0068366.1:0-10103 GCA_010110895.2 Picea sitchensis | reverse complement strand
AGAGTTAATGAGGGGATGGGGGTGAACCGCCCATCCGTAACAGCTCCCAGACCTGACCGCGGACGGGGAAATTCGTGCCATACGCAATCTTGCAGAGAAAAGGCAAGAGAGGAAGTGTGATAAGTGGGGAGAAGAGAGGAGAACACACACGACAGGGATTGTGGAAGAGAACTGGATAAAACTCTGGAAATACAGAGAGTTCTGAACATAGGAGAAGGAGAGTAACCTTCGTCCTTGACTTCCATTGAGCTGGGAGTAGGAGACTGAATCTCAAGCCTCATGGTCTAGCTTGGGGGTGGCTAGTGGTAAATCCTTTTGGAGTCATTGAGCCTACGGTTGGGTGGAAACAAGCACCCCTCTCAGCAGTCGTGTCACACCTGGTGTTTTCTGATAAGTGTTTATATCTTGTATCTTGAATTGAATATCCCGAATGCATGCTCATGTTTTATACGCTCATAAATGGTTTCTGTATAGAAGTGTTTGCCTTGTGTTTTGATTTGAGGTAATGGATGCATGCTTATACTAGTATAATCATAATCGATTATGTATAGAATGAGTAAGTTCAGAATACGAGTTTGTTCCCTTGAGAATTGTCCCATCTACTTGACTCGCACTATGCCCTGGTGTAATTTCTCGAAGGCACCTCCTCTCGGGAAGTTTCCTCGCACTCCAGAGCTGGAGTGAGTCCCTTGAAAGGACTACCATGATAGTAAACCCACGAGTTTACTTTACCCTTACCACAGATTTTATAGCTCAGCGACTCAGGAAGGCTTTTTAGTCAGGTCACCAAGCCTAGGGATAATTTACCCAAGAACCCTCTAAAGGATCTATCAGAGCTCTATTACTCGTTGACCTTATCCTTTTCATAAGAAGGAGAGTGGATTTGGCAACATACTGAAAGTCTTGAAGTATTTGGAGCCATCCATTGGCACAGGACACATGGCAGTTGGGTATCATTTCTATGACCCGTGACCTGGAGCGGTCAAAAGGTAGGATTGCACGATCTCACGATTCGCGAAATCGTGACGTGATCGTGGTCACTGATACAGGAGTGATCTGGAAAATCAGTTTAGTGTGAATATATTTTTTCATTTCGACGTTTTGGCACCCGAGAAACCAAAGGGCGATACCCCTCATCTTCGCAAGTCGCGAAGTCTTGGTATGCAAAACTCCGAATCAGTTTAGTATGAATAGATTTCGGCATTTCAGCGTTTTGGCACCTGGGAAATCAAAGGGTGATACCCCTCGTCTTCACAAGCCAGGAAGTCCTGGTATGCGAAACTCTGATTTAGTTTAGTGTGAGTAGGTTTCATCATTTCGACGTTTCAGCACCCAGGAAACCAAAGGGTGATACCCCTCATCTTCGCAAGTCGTGAATTCCCGGTCTATGAAACTCCGAATTAGTTTGGTGTCAATAGGTTTCGGCATTTCGGCGTTTCGGCACTTGGGGAAACCAAAGAGCAAGACCCCTCATCTTCGTCAGTCGCGAAATCCCGGTACGCGAAACCCCAACGCACTCGGAGGATGAGCCCTAGGTCACAGGACAGGGTCACGTGGTAGAAAAGAGGAGTCTCGAAAGGATCTAGACCGTCCATCAGGGGAGACGCATGGTGAGTGGTTAGAGTTTGGGGAAAGCTCTGAAATCCCGTGAGTTGTTGGATCTCGTACAAGAACTCGCGTATCGGGTTTTGGGGTTTGAAGAGTCGAAATACTCGACTCTCTTGCATTTCAAACTCCCGGTTACCGAAATCCCGATACGGCTAGGACCGTTGGATCAGGGGGAGATTCGCAGCCGTCGATCTCAATGAAGGTACGATTTCAGGTTTCGGGGTTTGAAGAGTCGGAGGACTTGACTCTCGGGCATCTTTGAGTCGCGAATTGCGAAAGGCGCCTCTTGGCTTGGCACGGGGTCATAACTGATGATCACATGGAGGTGAAGCTCGCACTTGGTGCTTGAGTTGTACACGATAGGTTTTCAATGAAAGAACTGGTGGATTGGTTTAGTGAAGGTTCCGACAGGAAGAGCTAGCCTGTGCTAGGACCTCGTAGGAACTTGGGGATTCTGTCCCTCAAGAAAAAGGAGAAAAAGGAAAAAAATCTATTAGGCCGTGGTGGGTATGTTACAAAATACTTGGCCATTGATGATGAAGTATTCCAGGGATAGTCGATGGGAACCAACCTTCATACAGGTCAACCAACGGACAAATTGAGGTCTCACACAATCCCGAAGGGGATAGCTAATTTAGAAAACCTTTTTGACCTGAAAGAATGATTTAAGGGGCCCAAAAATGCTAATACCGGTAGTTCATGTCCCATGCATGAAACTAGAAATCTCGGAACCCCAAAAAACCCAAAAAACGTAAACCTCAGTAGGACAATATCTAAAGAGGAAAGAAAATCCTATCTCAAACTCTTCAGACGGTATCAAGATGTCTTTCTGTGGTCCTACCAAGATCTGAAAACTTATGATACCTGTATCATTCAACACACTATCCCGTTAAAACCTAAAGTAAAACCATTCCAACAGAAGCTCTGAAAGTATCACCCTTCCCTAGAACCTCTCATGTGTCAAGAGTTGAAGAAATTGTTAGATGCCAAAATTATCTTCCAGGTTAGAAATTTTGCATGGGTAGCTAATTTGGTTTCTGTAAGGAAAAAGTCTGGGGAGATTTGCCTATGCTTAGATTTTAGAAACCTCAACATAGCTTCAGAAAAGGACAACTACCCAGTTCCTCTTCAGAAAAGAACAACTACCCAGTTCCTCCTATGGAGCAGCTCTTGTAGACCGTGTCTGTCTTTGAGATTTTCTCTTTACTAGATGGTTTCTCAAGTTACAACCAGGTTCTAGTTTCAGAAGAAAACCGCTTAAAAACTACCTTTTGAACCAAGTGGGGAACTTTTGCTTATAAACGCATGCCTTTTGGGTTAATCAATACAGGAGAGACCTTCCAAAGGGCCATGGACATGGAATTTCGAGGACTAATCAACAAGTGTGTATTATTTTACTTGGACAACGTGACTGTGTATTCAAAGAATAGAGAAGCTCACATCCAACACTTAACCCAGATTTTCAGAAGGTGTAGAAAATACGGTATATCCTTAAACCCTAAGAAAACTATTTTCGGTGTCGAATAACGTAAGTTGCTAGGCCACATTGTATCTCAAGCAGGCATTCGCATAGACCCAGAAAGGATTAAGGCTATAGCTCAACTTCCATTGCCTCACAACAAAAAAGATATGCAATCGTTCTTCAGGAAAATCAATTTTGTGAGGAAATTCACTGTCGATTTCACGAAAACTATCAAACCCCTATAAAAAATGATATGAAAGGACGTTGAGTTTAGTGGGACGGTGAACGGAAGGAGGATTTCAGCAATATTAAGATTGTTATATCTCAAGCCCTCATGTTGTGAAGTCTCGATTTCAACAAATATTTCTTCCTCTATACTTTTTCCTCCGATCAATCATTAGCTGTAGTTTTGACTCAGAAGGATAATGACAACAACGAGGCTCTGATGTCGTTCATGAGCACTAACCTCCAAGGATTTGAACTAAATTATCCTGCTATAGATAAACAAGCTTATGCAGTTTATAAAGCAGTAAAACATTTCAGATCTTACATCCTCAAGAACCATACCAAAGTAATCGTGCCTCACCCCACAGTTCGATTCCTATTTACTCAATAGGAGATGGGGGAAAGAAGAGGGAATCGGATGGAAGTAATCCAAGAATTTGATCTAGATACAAAACCTGTTAAATTAGTTAAAGCACAAGGATTATGCAAACTGGAAGTTGAGGCTCAAGACCAAGTAAATGAAGACTCTGGATGGGAGAATGAAATGGTATTATGATGTGGTGAAGCTTCATACATTTCCCTAGGGCAAGAGTCTTGGTATGATAAATTGACTTATCTCCTACATCATGGGAATTGCCTAGAATACCTAAACCCCAGGGAAAGGATGGCTCTCAGGTTAAAATCTACACAATATCGCCTCATAAATTCGGTACTCTTTCGGGTTAATTATGATGGGGTACTTTTAATATGCCTCGAACATGAAGATGTAGACAAAGTTCTGAAGGAGCTCCATGATGTCCCTGTAGGTGGACACTCTACAGAGGATATTGTCGCTCATAAGATACTGAGAGCTATCCATTATTGGCCCGCTTTGCTCAAGGACGCTCACACCTACGCTAGAAACTGTAAAACTTGTCAAATAAGCGTTGGGAGAGAGAAGAGAGCAGCGGTCCCACTCCAATCGGTAACCGTTTCTAGGCCTTTTGAGCAATGGGGGCTAGACATCATAGGAGAAATTACACCAATATCTTCAAAACAACACAAGTACATACTTAATGCCTCCGATTACTTCACTAAATGGGTAGAATCCATTCCTCTAACCCATGTAAACGAGAAGGTGGTAATCCAATTCATAGAACAACAACTAATCACAATGTTCGGTGTCCCTTATGCTCTTGTTTTTTATAATGCAACTTATTTTTCTTTCACCTTATTAACAGAGTTTTCCCTAGACAAAGGAATCATAATTAGATACTCTGCAAATTATTATCCATAGGGAAATGGAGTGGAAAAATCAACTAATAAGAACCTAGTAAGGATATTGAAGAAAATGGTTGCAGATAACCAGAGGAATTGGCATAATCTACTCCACAATGCTTTAGGGGCAAATAAAGTTACACCCAAGGAAGCTATAGGAAATTCCCCATACTTTCTAGTATACAGACAGGAAGCCATTCTCCCAAACGGACTATATCTCCCATCTCTTCAACTTGCTCAAGAGTCCAGGGGGCATCCCTCATCAACCTTACAACAAAGAATTGACACCTTGCTCATGTTAGAAGAAGAAAGGGAGAAAGATAAATCAAAATTCATAGCCCACCAATAGATCGTTAAAATATGGTTTGACAAGCATAAGTCTAAAGAGAAAAATTTTGAAGTAGGATACTTAGTCTTGAAATGGGACAGAGCAAACGAACCTAAAGGCAAACATTCTAAGTTTTAGAATCTATGGCTTGGGCCTTTTCAGGTGGCCGAGAAGATCAAGGCAGGCACTTATCGGTTACAGAATCTAATGGGGGAACCTGACGCCCTCCCAATGAATGGCCAAGCCCTAAAACAATACTTCCATTAAAAAAAAAGGATATTTTATGTTTTGTGTGCGTATTTTCATGATTTTGTGTCTAGCTAGGTCGATTGTGAAATGCATTTTTTGTTTTCTTTTTCTATTTGGAATTCTACACTTTTGAATATTGTGTTTATCAAGAAAATGGTTGACCCCAAATCATGTGACATAGCGAACTCTCTTCCTAACTCGTCGCTCACATACAAACACGAGAAGCGTTGGGGAACCTGCAATTGTTTCGAGGGGTTCTCTATCTAACCTGCGCAGATGAAAAACTTTGGAGAAATGTCAGAAGTGTCTGCTTAGTGGTTTGGTAAGACCTTAAGGGAAAGAAGGAAAGATGGAAAGGACTACATGCACCTCAAAGACGGAGCTAGTAAGTTTCACCTTAACCATCTCATCTTGCAAAATATCAGATTTCATCCTCTCCCACTCGCTCAGGGAATTCTGCCGAAATAAAAGTTAACTATATCAAATGAGCGCACAGTAGGGGAGGGTATGCAGATATCTTTGTCGAGGCTATGGATGCTCGCTGGCAATAGAGCAACACCGTATCAAGTGAGTAAAGGTAACTAAATTCTCCATGCCAGTGAACTCTCTACTAGACTCTTGTCAAAAGAGGGCATGAGTCAGGGTTACAAGAAACGAAAGAGGAATAAAGGTTGAAAACCCCATAGGCAGACTCGGAGGCACCAACCGGAGAACTTTGAATACAAGGGTAAAAGAGGCTCTGATTTAAAACCAGTTAAGTTCTCCACCATATTTTGCATCAGCCGAGCCCAAAGGAGGAACAAAGATTTTGCTTTTGCCCAGTCAGTCGCCATTTGTTGAGCACTCAACACACCCTAAATATCCTATGTCAAATTTTACTTTTTGGGTACCACTTGATCTTTTGCATTGTCTAATTCGACTTCATTATGAAAAATGTTGCCTTTGCTTATCATTTTTTACTCTCATTAAGTCTTCCAAAGTTTGCTTAAATCTATGAAAACTCATGAATTAAAAAAGACTTAACGCTTAAATAAGGAATCAGCAGCCAAAACACTTTCCCCCGACGCGCTCAAAGATTCGGCATTGGAAGGAATTAAAGGATGAAATAAAAGCACTCAAAAAACCGCAGTCATCGAGCGCCGATCTTCATAGGCATCGTCCAAAGGAAGTTTTCTTTCGCGACAAGCATCACACAAGGATATCTCCAACAACCGATCTTCTTCGATGTCGGTAAAAGGAAAAAAGAGTAAATGTTAAACGAAGAAAGAAATGATATCGCTAATAGACGATACTCGATGCGCTTAGAAAAATCAGAGAAGATAAAATCGTGATGAACATCCGGACTATGCTAAATTTTTTCTCCGATCGTCGACTTCCGAAACTTTTTCGACATCGGGATTTTTCAGGACACTAACCCAAAGGAAACTACGCGATAGATTTATACCCGGACGTCGATCCCTGATACCTTTTCGGCATCAGAAATCCCAGGTTTAGTTTAGAGTGCATAACTTGAATAAAGTCCTGAGTCCGACCAATACCCGCGAGCTAAGTCACCGGTCTTCAGTTCCATGTCTGTCATGCCTCTTCTGTGCACTGACAAGGTCCGCGCGGACTTTCTCCCTGGCTGCTTCGCGTTCCCTGAGATGTTTTCATATTTTTTTCTTCTAACACCCTTTGTGCTTCACACATTTGCACGATTGTATCTTGCACTTCCTGGAGTTGTCTCTTGATCCATGTCATGTTCCCTTCATGACCTTGTGATGTTGACACCTCAAGGGTATTTGCCGCCAATTGTCATCTTAATTCTCTATTTTCCTGGTAGAGTTCATCAATAGCGAGTTGTGCCTACTTCAGCTACTGAGTTGGCTCTCGAATATTAGAACTCGTGGCATCTGTCCCCCTCATTATGCTCCTGCTTCCCCTACTTGTGGCTTCGATAGGCTCTAGCCGGGTAGCATGCATAAGTAATTCCTCAGCGGTCGATCTTGCGCACGACTCGCTCGGGATTTGGTTTTCCCCAACTTCCTTATTCTTCCTTGGCCTTCCCCTTCTCCGAGGTATCTACTATTGGGGAGGTGTGGCTTCCAACGTCCTTCCTTCCGGCACAACATCTTCCACTTCGGCCTCTGCATGATGCGATAGCACCATTTTCTCATGCAGGTAGGAACCTCCCTTTGAATCTTTGGGAATGCCTGTTGCGAGTAAGAACGAATCCTAGGTGCTTTGGGGCTCAAGCCTGACGCTTCGATTGCTTCACATGCCCCGTCTTATGTTTTGAGGGGTTCCCATGGTATGTACCTGTCTGGATTCTTTACGCTTACACTTTATACATATATTTTACCAAGTGTTGTTTTATATGCAGTCTCTAAACGATTTTAATTTTGATTGTAGGAAAGATACCTCTGAGTATTGAGCAAGAATGGCTCAGGAGCCTCATCGGGAGATTCAATAAAATGGATCAAGTGCGAGAGGGGTTGAGTCAAAATCAACAAGGCAGTGAAGGATATCAGACTCCCTGAGTTCGGCACAGCCGATGACTTCGGTGACTTGCGCGACATAGTCAAATTACACATCGAGCAAGACTCAGCATGGGTCGAAGAACTAGCAAAGGTGATAGACATAGTGTCAGGTTAGGTGCGACAGTTTATGGAACACCCGATCAAAGCTCAGGTTATGCTGCAAAAGTTAAGCGCCAGTCTAGTCAAGTATCAGGCACATGCGGTAGAGATCAGAGAGATTTATGCGGCCTCAATGGAACAACATAGATTCCCATACGCGAATACCTGCTTAGAGTTGTTCATCCAGTGGTTGGAGTACGAGAAGAGTCACCCTTTTAAAGTGATATCTTGAGATGACTCTTAGACAAATTGATAAGAGAGAACGCCACGTAGCGAATTTTGTTTTACTTATCTGCACTTTAGCCGTTATTTTCAGTTAATTTTATGTTATAAATAAGAGCATCGACCGATTAGTTAAAGGTCGATGGTTTTTGCAAAAAAATCTCATTTTTTGTTTTGTTAAGAATTAGTTTGGAGTTATCTTTAATTGATAAGTCCTTATGGACCTGAGACAAGTTTATGTTTTCATCAAATGCGTGTATGATTGGATGTGGAGAAGAACTATTTCATATTTCATCTCATGAATGGATGCAGTAACGAGTAAGAGCTATTAAATCTATTGATAAGTTATCTGATGCAATGTTTTACGGTTCTTTCTTTAATGATGAAAATGAATATTTGTGTTATTATGTGATTGATGATTAGATTTGAGTGAATTATTTTACTTGCCATTATTTATCACATACATGTTTTCTTTTGATAATTTGTATCTCAGTCAATAATTGTACTCGTGTGGTTAATGTATTAGTACTAGGCCTGTGTTATATTATCATTCTCTGCATGCTAGGGTATAAGGGTTATCCCAAGCCCAGCCTCTCGTCCAATAGTTTAAGTTTGTTTCCCATTTGTTGCCTAGTTGGTCTATACTGGCTTTCCATCGTTTACCAGTCACACCTAAGAGAAAATAAAAAAAGAGAGAATGTATGAACTGAAGGAGAGGCCTTCACAAGAAAACGTAAAGCCCATCGATTAATCGGGTGGATCACAATATCTAGATAACCATTCCACTATTAAATGTTGCAGAGTCTAATTGGGCCTCGGTGGCGGGTTTGGTTCCTATTGTTGAGTTAAATGGATTTATGACCCATCAATAAGACCTTCTAACACTTGTGCAATTACTCTGAGATCTTCGCTCTTCATTCAAATACTCCCTTCCATTTACTCTAATGGCTAGTCTCTGAAAGGGTCTTAATATGAATATTTAATATTGTAATGTTTAAAACTACATCGGTCGACGCACTCCAAACGTTTGCTCATTTCTCTGTATTATGATGGATTGGTCTTAATATTATTTATACGTTGAGAAAGAGGAGGAAAGTATATTTCCTAGGCCTTTAATAAATAAAAAGAATACGTTTACCAAAATTCTTCCAGGAGTGCATAGCGGCCTGTGCAAGGAATTATTCTTAAAATTAGGAAACTTAGTAAAAATTTAAACTTTTGCACAAGAGGGAAAGATTTTAAGTTTTCCATTACTCAGGCACCAGGAACAAATTTCTAGTTGTAGTATAATAGTTTACATCCTTATTATTCAAGTATTAGAACATTTAAATGGTAAAATTGGGAATTTACCAGTCGTTACCACACTTCACCATTCACGCAACTTCATCCAAAAAACATAGAATTATACATTTACATTTATAAATTTATACAAATTATTTGTCTAAATTATTTTCCAGAATATTACATTTCTTGGAAATAAAATCCCCCATGGTAAAACTATGATTTTACCAGAATTTATTAATCTCCTATTTACATGCATCACTTTATTATTTTTAGGGATAAGTTACTATTCCCAAATATTTCCCCTTTGGACATCAAATTTACTATGTAATTCATGGTAAAATTTCCTCTCTTACCAAATTCTAATGAAGCTTAATTAATCACATTTCATTAAACTCTAAATTTTATTTATTTCAAATTTACAGCTTAAATTTGAATTTCTCATTCCTTTCTCATTATTTATTTTTAAAATACATTGCCTCTCTTTAACATTGGGCTTATTTCCTTAATATCAACCAGGGGTTTGAACTTCCTTCAAGTTATGAATCTAGTAGATTTTCCAGACCAACAGAGAGACCAAAGCCAGCAGCCCAGCCTTCAAGTTTCTAATAGAAATTGCATTTTCCTAATTACCAAGATGCTCTATGCAGATTTTAGTGAATTGACTTTACTAATACTTGGGGATTTGTTCATACATATTACTATAGGTGATCATCCAACACTTTGTTCCTAATCTGAGTAATAACACATTATTAACAACTTCCCTTTCCAAACAGAGACAGGCAGAAAACCAAAAACAGAATATGTTTTCCAGACTTTATTTCATATTTCTCATCCAACCAAATTATTAGAG
>SNQJ01S0068365.1:54285-67202 GCA_010110895.2 Picea sitchensis | reverse complement strand
CCTCTTCTATACTTAGTCACATTTCTATGATCGTGGGTTCCCGGGTGGTGGATTGAGAAATTCTATATCCATCTATATCTTGACATCACGAGTCTGACCGACCGTCGTTCATTTCCTTACTTAGCCAATTTTATAGCCGCGGGTTCCCGTGTAGGCGTTATCAAACTCTCATGCCTCATGTTCAGAGTATACATCTTGCACCCAAAACTTGGGTGATCTACAATTCGACCATGTACTACTCGAATTCACAAGTTTCACTCTACCTACAATGCCTCCCTTTGACCACCCTGCCTTTCCATACTTAGTCATTTCTTCAAAGTTTCGCGGGTTCACAGACTCTTGGGTTCACAAAAGTATCAAAGCATTTTTTGCTCCCCTCCATCCTCGCCACCTTCGCCACTTCCCAATGCACATTAATTATGCTTTTACTAGTGACAACTCACCACATATGTTCGAAAAGATTGGCATTAATAAGCAAAAAGCTCAAGGACATCTCCCATTAAAATGAATTAATGGGAGAATATTATGGAATCTGATGATTTTCTCTGTGTCAATCTTGAATTGGCAAAAAATTGTTGGTTATTTTAGTTTTTTTAAGGCATCATCATAGTAAGAATGCAATATTGTGCTAGCCCACTGTCATCTACAAAGGTGTTGACATGATGCCCCTCTTTAGTATTGTGCATATATTACAGCTTGACATATTTGAGTGTATGCTTGCATATGAAAATGTTAATCCACCCTTTAAATTTGAACATGGTTTGCATTTGGGCCACAAAAAATACTAATAAAATAAAATAATATGAACAATGTTTAAGTAAATATAAACAAATTATCTTTTAACTTGGACCTGATTTTGTCGAGCTCTAGGTATATTACATAACTGACGATGTTTTTCCCATAGTTAATGTTTCTGGCCGCCGGTTCTCAGATTGGTGCTATCGAACTCTCATGCCCCCTGTTCTGTGATATATATCTTGCACCCAAAATTTCCATTATCTACAATTCGACCCCGGACCCCTTGAACTCGCAAGCTTCACTCTACGTACAATGAGTCTGTCTGCATCCGTCTAACCGCCCTGCCTTTTCATACTAGTCGATTTCCCTGCCACCTTCGTACACCTTCCCAATGCAAATTGATTACACTTTTATTAGTGACAATTCACCACACAGGTTCGAAAAGATTGGCATTAATGAGAAAAAAGCTCGAGGACATCTCCCATTAAAATGCATTAAACCAAGATTTACAGGAGATTATATTACCATCCTCCAGTGTTCATTCTAAATACTATCACACAATTATTGTCACATGTAGCAATATAAACAATTCTTCATCAAAACATAGATTTTCTTAGAGGAACCCCACATGCACCCCAGTCCCTTGAAGTGAGAGATATTTGGATCCATCAACTAAATCTCCCTATTATTGAATTGGCAGAGGTCAATATTATGGCATTTTTGTTTTGTGTGGATCTTGATCTCGGAAAAATTGTTATTTACTTTAGCTTTTTTAAGGCATTATACCCCACCTTTCCATACTTAGTCGATTCTTCACCTCCTATTGTTACATATTCGTGGGTTCCCAGGCTCCCAGGTTCAAAAATGTTTCGAAGCAGTTTTCACTCCCATCCATCCCCACCACCTTTGCACGCTTCCCAATGCACATTAATTATTCCTTTATTAGTGAAAACTCACTAGACACATCTAAAAGATTGGCATTAATAAAAGAAAAGGTTGAGGACATCTCCCATTAAAATGCATTGAACCAAGATTTATGGGAGATTATATTATCATGCTCCAACGTTCATTTTAAATACTATCAGGAGCAAAGGAACATTCTCATCACCTTATGGCTGCAGCTAGACAACATTTCTGTGGAGATACCCTGAATCTTTTTGGGCGCGAGGACCAGAGTTTTCAGTGGTCCAAAGCTTATGACTACTACTCGCCCCATTTTGCCCAGAAGGAAGTTATATGGAAATCTGGAATTGCATGAGCAGGTTGTGTCCCCAAATTTTTTGACTATAAGGAGTTGGTCACCTGCTGCATTGAAAGCTATATTCTGAACCAGTGGATTATCTAGTTGCGAAACCATTCCCGAGTCTCCCTATCACCTCAAGTATTTCGAAAGATGTTAAGACTTCCTGACCCAATGCCTACTTTCAAGGGAGAGAATTACAGAGAGTTCTTAAAGAAGCATGATAATGAATTGGACCTCTTGCCGAAGTTCTTAGAGAACCCAACGACCGGTCCTGGGGACATGACTAGATCACAGGTTAGTACATTTAAAAACCCTTTCCGAGAAATTGCATGGCTTTTCATGAGGATAACGGGATAAGAAAGTACAACCAACATCTCTCGGATGATTCTGTATATTTTATATTTTACGATGAAGGAACAAGCCATCTTCCATTGGGGAAAATTGATTTTCATTGAAATCTCTTCCCAGTTATTACAATACACAAGGCAAAAGAAATTCTTTATGTCATCTTATTTAATTTTTGCGGTGGTGAATTGCTATCCATTCCCTAGATTTTCTATGTGTAAGAAGGTAAATTGCGAATTTGACCCAGTAACCTTCTGGTACTAGATATTATGGAGAAATGACGCCTCCCAACATTTTTATGAAGTCTTTAATGATTTTTTTTTTCAGTTTTTAAAGCATTGATATTTAGAAAGTATTTTCCCCAGTTGTCTGACCAGTCGACCAAGATACTAGATAGGAAGGGCACACTAGAAGAAATGGAGAACTATAATGTTATAAGGATTTGTGGGTCCAAACAAAATCCTTGCTTCCTTCTATGTCACATATCTAGTACAATGTTTTTTGCTGAAATAGCAAGGCAGTACACCTACTGGTTGCATTTTTTCCATGAAAAGAGAAAAAGTCAATTCATCCCTCTGCCTTGGAAAGTTGGGGATTTCATGGTCAGGAATATGAACAATATTGATAGTTTCGCGGGCCACTTCCACAGCTTCAATTTGAAATGTGCTAAAAAAGTAAAAGGGTTTGACCCTGATGGTATTTTTGTAGAACACCTATAGGCTATTGGTTTCAATATTTATTTCACTGAGATTATCCTGAATGAAGATGAAGATAACGCCTCAGGAAGTCCTGCTCATGACACTGACAACCTCGAGACAATACTCAACACCAATTATTCGTACAATTAGAAACGAAAAGGCCCGGGTGAGAAAAGTGCCCAATCCCCGACTGCCACACCCAAGACTACAACATCTTGGAGAAGTAATCCAATGGCCTACCCAAGAAATAAAGTCACACACAGTTATTCAGGTGGAGGAGGAGATAAGAACCCTCCCTTCGGAAAAATTGAAATTTCTCACAAATTTTCCGCGAACAAAAAATGGAGAAAAATAGTGCAAGAACAGGAGGGATCCAGGTGAGAAATTGATATCCACGATCTCTCCCTCGAAGTTATGGAACTAGAAATTGACATTGAAAAAATGTTCCTCGACAATGACCAGCTAGAGAGAACTACTTCGCATAATCCTGAGATGGAAATAATTGGGACCGATACCTTGGATGAAGAAGAGTCTTTTTCATTTCAGAGCGCTATTTTTGACAATGAATCCTAAAAAATGGTTATTGAAAAGAGAGATGTAAAGAATAAGAAAGGGAAATCTCGTTCAAAGATGAACCTACGGAACATGCACCCTTCCCAGATATCCCAGATACACCGAGCAACTAGAGATGCTCTAGACAACTCTATTAGCAGCCTTGAAGTGGAAAGTGTCATGTTAAAGGATTAAATCAAAGAATTGGAGGGAGCTCTAATGCCTCTTCCACTGTTTACTACTCCTTTGGCAATGATCAGGCCCACCGCACCTGCAGAAAAGTTAAAATGATCAACAAGCCTTCTCACATCAGCCTGAGGCTATGTGGAAAATAATATAAAGAGAACAATGTAATTAATAATAAAATCTTGGGAGATGTTAAAGAGTATGGTCTCTCTTGGAACAAGAGCACATGCTTTTCATGAGTATCTGCAAGCATATCTCAAGAACAAGCAAGGTTTCTGCCTCAATGTAGTTGTACCATTTGGTGTTAAAGTTACTGGTATGACGAAATTCAGAAGAAGAGAGGAGGATCTCCCTTCCCCTGATCGAATAGACCAACTGAACGCATGCTAGAAAGAAAAGGTAAAAAACCTGAATGGTATCGTTCAAGCATCTAGCCATGCCATATCTAGAAGAGACAAATTATTCAAGAAGCTAACTGAGATAGATCTAGCTGGCAGCACCAATGGAGTCCAAGACCCGAAATTGATATTCAACTCGTTGTTTTTAACCAAGCAAGCATTTGATGATCAAGTTCATATCTATAAAAGATTGTTATTTGAAAATTTCTATGGCATTCTTGAATATGGTGAAGATGACGTGAAAAACTGGCTAGTAGGTTATTTGATTAAAAACCAAGATATTCAAGAAGCATTGTACAACCTATCTATTGATCTAAGGGACTTGGAAAGTGAATTTTTCAATATACAAATCTGGCATGAAATCAACGTGGTGCCCATGAGGAGCTACATCAAAGAGTGGTTCAAAAAGGCCGTTGACAAGATTACCAATGAAGGGAAAAGGATGTTTCACACGGTTCCCATAACCGCCGAGGAAATCCATAAAAGGACATCAGCGATCAAATGACAAGGCATGGGACACCATCATAGTAAATTGATACTGATCACATTCTTCTGTCTTTGTCAATGTCTTCATCCAGTTACTCTAACAAAGCTTTAACCGAGGACTGGCAATTTTCTCTTTCTTCTTGCCAGGTCTTGCTGCTTTCCATCGCTGACTTTCTTCTTTCTACAAACTTGATTCTTGTACATATTTGCTTTGTAGTCTGCAGGAGCCCCAATCCCAGTCATTATGGAAAACACATTTATATTTCACAGAATATTTTTTATATTTCACACATTTATGGAGTCCCAATCATGTAATGAACTATATATTTTTTTACAAATACCAAGTCAACTATTTTGGGAAATATTCTCAAATGTATTTTGTAACCTACTTTATCTGAATATAAAATATTTGAGGTTGTTCTATGGTGATCTTCAATATTTGGTGTTGTTTTTTGAATTTTGTATTTCTTTTTAAAATTAACTCATTTCCTTGTACATGTTGGGGTCATGTTCTTGTTTAATATTGTGCATTTATTGCAGCTTATTATATTTCAGAATATGCTTTCATATAAAAAATGTTAAGTCATATATTTTTTGTCTATTGCTTATGGGTTTGAGAAAAATTTGTGAGCCTAAAACACCCTTGAAATTGGAACATGGTTTACATTTCGACCACAAATAATCTATTAAGATAAATTAATATGAATCCATTTTAAATAAATATAAACAAAATTTATTTAAACTTGAACCTGACATTCTAGAGCTCCTGGATTGGTCGCGGGTTCCCTATATCATCATATCATGAGCTCAATCGACCGCCATCCCTTTCAACACTTAGCCAAGTATCTCACCTCGGGGTCTCGACTTAGAACTATCGAATTCTTATGTCTTGTGTTCCATGATATACATCTTGCACCCCACACTTCCGTGATATACATTTTGCACCAAACACTTTCGTGATTTACAATCTAACCCCAAACTCCTGGAAATCACAAGCTTCACTATACCCGGGCTCACAAAAGTTTCAAAACATTTATCAATCTCTTCAATCCCTGCCACATTCCTGCCCTTCCCAATGCACATTCATTATGCTTTTACTAGAGACAAATCAACACACAGGTTCACTTATCAGCATTAATAAGAAAAAAATGTGTTCAACCATGATTTACGAGAGTCCGACCGATCGTCGTTGCTTTTCATACCTAGCCAACGTCGGTCCCCTGGTTGGCGCTATTATAAATCTTGCACCCAAAACTTCCGTCATCTACAATTCCATGATATACATCTTGCACCCAAAACTTCCTTGGTCTACAATTCATCCACAAATCGGAACATGGTTTACATTTGGACCACAAATAATCTATTAAGATACATTAATATGAATGCATTTTAAATAATTATAAACAAAATCTCTTTAAACTTGAACTTGAATTTCTCGAGCTCCTGGATTGGTCGCAAGTTTCCGAGTTAGTCGGCTGCCAGATCCTCATCTCCATTTATATCATCACATCATGAGCTCAACCGACCACCATCCCTTTCAACACTTAGCCAATTATCTCACCGCGGGGTCCCGACTTAGCGCTATCAAATTCTTATGCCCCGTGTTCTGTGATATACATATTTCACACAACACTTTTGTGATATACGTTTTGCACCCAACACTTCTGTGATTTACAATTTGACCCCAAACTCCTAGAACTCACAAGCTTCACTATACCCGGGTTCACAAAAGTTTCAAACCATTTATCACTCTCTTCAATCCCCACCACATTCCTCCCTTCTCGATGCACATTCGTTATGCTTTTACTAGGGACAACTCAACACACAGGTTCACTTATTGGCATTAATAAGAAAAAAAATGCATTCAACCACGATTTATGGGAGTCTGACCAACCGCTATTTCTTTTCATACCTAGCCAATTCTATGGCCGTCGATTCTCGGGTTGGCGCAATCAAACTCTCATTCCTCATGTTCCGTGATATACATCTTACACCCAAAACTTCTATGATCTACAATTCCATACTTAGCCAACTTTATAGCCGCAACCTTCACTATACCTGGGTTCACAAAAGTTTCAAACCATTTATCACTCTCTTCAATCCCCGCCACATTCCTGCCCTTCCCAATGCACATTCATTATGCTTTTACTAGCGACAACTCAACACATAGGTTCACTTATTGGCATTAATAAGAAAAAACACATTCAACCACGATTTACAGAAGTCCGATCAACCATTGTTGCGTAACCGAACTCTCATTCCCCGTGTTCCATGATATACATCTTGCACCCAAAAATTCTATCATCTACAATTCCATACTTAGCCAACTTTATGGCCGATGGTCCCCGGGTTGGTGCTGTTATAAATCTTGCACCCAAAAATTCCATCATCTACGATTCCGTGATATACATCTTGCACCGAAAACTCCCGTGGTCTACAATTCCTCCAGCTCGCAAGCTTCACTCTACCTGGGTTCACAAATGTTTCAAATCATCTATCGCTCCCTTCCATCCCCACTACCTTCACACCCTTCCCAATGCACATTGACTATGCTTTTACTAGTGACACATGTTCGAAAAAATTGGCATTAATAAGAGAAAACCTCTAGGACATCTCCCATTAATATGCATTTAACCGCGATTTACAGGAGCCCAACCGACCGCCCTTCCTTTCCATACTTAGCCAATTTTACGGTCCCGGGTTCCTGGCTTGGTGCTATCAAACTCTCATTCCCCGTGTTCTGTGATATACATCTTGCACCCAAAACTTCCCTACTCTACAATTCCACCCTGCACTCGAACTCGCAAGCTTCACTCTACTTGGGTTCACAAAAAGTTTCAAAGCATTTATTGCTCCCTTCCATCCTTGCCACCTTCGCGTCCTTCCCAATGCACATTAATTATGCTTTGCTTAGTGACAAATCACCACACAAGTTCAAAAGGATTGGCATTAGTAAGAAAAAAACTTGAGGACATGTCCCATTAAAACACATTAAACCGCGATTTACTCGAAAACCTCTAGGACATCTCCCATTAATACACATTAAACCATGATTTACGGGAGTCTTTCAAGCTTATCGAAATCTAATTCCCCATGTTCCATGATATACATATTGCACCCAAGACTTTTGTGATATACAATTCCACCCCACACTCCTCAAACTCACAAGATTTAAAAGTTTTAAACCATTTATCGCTAACTTCCATCTCCGCCACCTTCACGCCCTTCCCAATGCAGATCAATTATCCTTTGATTACTGATTAATAAGCGAATACCTCAAGAATATCTCCCATTAAAATGCATTAAACCGCGATTTACGTTAGATTATATTATCAGATATCTTCTTCATATGTTACATTTCATATTACGTTATGGGAAGATTCCATTTCATACTAATTGCTTTGTTCCTACCATCTATTCCTAGGTAGATTCTTTTTCAATAGCTGTAAAGTAAGATATAAGTTATATCTTAAATTACTATTCAATGTAATTTCAATATAGCTTTTAATATTTACAATTTTCTTATCATTTCATTTCTAAAAAACAATTGAACATAACTTTTTAATATTATTTAAACATCTATTCTAATTACCCTTTACTTACCATACTGTTTATTTATGTTTTTTTAACAATATTCCTCAACTCTCCCCATCTTCCAAAAATCATCATCATGAATAACTATAAGCTGCCAACTATCATCTCCATTCCCAAATCTACTTGGCAAGGACTAAGCTGCCACACATCACTTGTTTCTCATTGACTCGGTCACCAATATGAGGTGTTGCTTATGTGTTGTGCATTCACATAACATGCAATGTATTCTTTGTTCAATGGTAGCGAGAATTACTCATAATTGCGTTTCTTACCTGTAGCCAAACTATTCCCAAGCCAAAGCCACATGCACTGAATTATACCTTATACCATTCTTTCTAATGGTCCAAGACAATAAACTCTAATGCATCCACAAAACGTGAGCTCCCAACTATGCATTTCTTATGTAAACATATATGCCTATATCATATTGGCATATGGTAAACATTGACAAAAAGCCATCTTTCTCATATTGATGCTTGAAGGGATATCTTGGCTACTTTTGGTGAGAAGAGATTTCAAAAGTGTTTAATTCTTGCTTTTGTATGGGGTGTGTTATTGTCATAGATGGAGGGTGTTGCTCAACTGCCATAATAATGGTCTAGAGTGCATTGTATAGTTGGCATAACATAATTGAAGTCTTGTGTTTAACATTTAATCAAGTGGAGTGTTATGTGTTTGTATATCTTAATATACAAAGTGCATTATCTTTTTTTTTGGCACATAAGAGTTGTACATATAGAATTGCACTTGATTTTTTTTTGGATATTGATCTTCATTTTATAAACAAGCATTGAAACATGATAAGAAACATAGATCTCTTTTTCAATATTGAATTTATATGGAAAAAGTATAATTTCAATTGGTTTATAAATTGTAGAGACATTACAATTTAAATTTCACATTAAGTATCTATTGATCTGAAAATACCAAACGAGTTCTGACACCAACTTGAATTGGAATATCAACAAAACTCCGATACCAATTCAACTAAAAAATCCTTAGATGTACAAATAACTCTCAATTACACATAAAAATCTGACCAGATTCGGTAAATGAAGATCGCTTGATTATTTGCAAAATATCATGTGTATGTTTTGCTTGTCCATAAACTCATAAATTGATGAATAACTTGCAGATTTATGAGATGACACAACATAAAATAAAAGAACTCAAATTACATATATTGATGACATAGTTTACTTCATCTTCAAGTCCTTTCTAGATAGTAATATTGTTCTTCATCATCTCAAAATACCAAATAACATTACAATAAGGGCTTATAAAAATCCAATTTAAAAGACTCTCTAAAAATCCGTTGCTCAAATGAAAAAACGTAGTTTACTATTGAATTCGTTGCGAAATTTTGTGCAAAATTGATATAAAGTCGGACAAATTATGAACATGGGCCAAAAAATCCCTTTTTACACGTATAATGAGACTATGTGTTTCATACATGAAAAACTGATATATGACTTTTACAAATGACCTTTGATCACAAAAATGCTTCATATTCATAATCCTTGTAGAAAAATAATTTGACAAGTATAAACTTGCCTAGGTGTGTACAATATACCCTATGACATGCTTTTCCATGCAATACATAAACTTATGCAAACTCGACACACACTTTGAGACACATAAATGCACTCTGCATTGAAATTCCTACACCTTGGCATGTGTGCCCACATTGGAATATGTGTGATCTAGATTATTTTGAGAACTAAATGAAGGTAGAGATATAACAATGAAACACATAGATATTGCAATAAACACAAAGATACAACAATGCATAATTTTTATTCATGAGAGAAATGTACAAAAACTGTAAAAATACAGAGTGAATAAACTTGCTAGAATGGTGGCAACTTATTTCTGAGAAGAGATGTGATGACTATACTCATTCAAAAGAAGATGATGTTTACAATGAGGCTCCAAAGACCTTTTTAACATAAAGAAAATCCAAAAACCATAACCCTAGAAGATGAAATTCCAAAAGGTTTGCGGGCCTCAATGGGGGTAGTTGATACATCAACTTCTCGAGGGTGTAAATTTTGCACATGATCTCCATTTAAGGCATTTGATACCTCGTCGGAAAGGTCTATCTGAGAACTAAAACTTTTGTCAGGGACCAAGGTATGTTTTTGGCATCCCTTGGCCCCCAATAGTTTGCAAAAATGTCATTTAGGGCCTCAAAATGACCTCATTAGTTTCAGACTCGAAAATATGTAAAAAACTACTAAAATGGAAAATTGTTCTTTAACCCAAGGGAATAGGTGGGTGGCCAATGATATCCGTCTAGATCATTCCTCCCCTCTTAGGAATAAATGGTCCCCATTGCATCAAGTTATTATGGTATATGGAGAATATTTTGTTGAATTTGAACCTTGGTGAGTTGCTTTCCTTGCTATAAAAGTTGTCTTGCTTAGCTTGTTGAAGGTTGTCATGAACCTGTTGTTGGAGGGGTTGGATCCATTCAACCAATATAGCTACATGATATTCCTTAGTGTGGGAGGACTCTACTGGTGAAGATGCAACATGAAGAGTATGAAGAGATCTGTTATAATTTTTCTTGACTGGGCAGTGTGGAGGCACCCCCGTAGGTGTAGTAAGAATATATTTCTACTCTTCTACAATCTTGTTGATCTAGTTCTATTGGATAGAAAGGTCTTGGGCTGAGGATGCAGTGGTTGAAGTGTTCTTCTATTTTCATTCTGAATGGATTGTGAAGAGGCTAAAGTTTGCAGTATGAGAGATTACTTTGCAACACTGTTTTGTCGGGACAATAGTCAGAACTACCTCTGGTATCCTATAGAGTTGCCCCCCCAGAATAAAAATGACACTACGAGGTTGAGACTCATAAACAACATGAAGATTCAACATATATGGTTGGCCTAATATAACATCACTGACTTCCAATGAGGAAAAATCACACAATACCTCATCCTTGAAGGGCTTGATGCCATAGGACATGTGACACTATTGGCTGACACCAAGATCTTGTCCTTGGCGAAGCCACTCGATGTTGTATGGATGCGGGTGTGGTGTTGTTGGAAAATCCAACTGTTTGATGACCTCTATTGAGATGAGGTTATTCTGGCTTCCACTATCAACAATAAAATGCAGCGGGGTCTCCTTCACCCACATCTGTGAATGGAAGAGGCACTCCCCCTCCTCAGGAACCTTTGGCTCTTTTGGTTGGATTGTTGCAGTCACGACAGTAATAATGGGTTATGCATCAATTATTTGTCTACTTTTATTATTGTCTGAATTAGAGTCTGATTTGGGGCTCGGCTACCAATGACTGTTTCGAGTGACATTCATCAGTGTTGTGCCAAAGGATTTTGTGGAAGTTGCACCACTTCCTAGTGTCCTTCATCTTCCCGTTTCCATTCTTTTTTTGTGGCATGGACTGGTTGTCTTGATGTTGGCTATTCTGTGAACTAGGGTTTCCTTTAACATACTTTGGTTGTTGTGGATTTGCAGACCCAAATCCCCTCTTTTCTGGTGCTTACATTTCTGCTCAATTTTGACAACATATCGATAAGCGATTCCTAGTGATGAGATGTCCAGAAACTCCATTTCGGTTTGAATGTAACTGTGTAGAGCCTCACAGTATTTTAGAACCAGATGTTGCTCAGAGTATTTGATACCCATCTTGGTGCGTAAGGTATGGAAGGTATTTGTGAACTCTGACACTGTTTGAGCCCTCTCTTGATGCAACGTGGTCCATCTCATGTATTGGTCATCATAGTTTCCCACACGGTAATATTGCTCCTTGAAGACATCCATAAAAAAATCCAAAGTGGGCTTGGACCCAAATATTCCAGACGCCTCTATGGAATTTTTCTCCCAGTAAGTTTCACACCAATGTTTGACATGGGGGAGATCCTTAAGGAGCGCAAAGACGATCTTTTCTTTGTTGGAAAAATTGTGAACAGAGAAATTACCTTCTAGCAAATTTAACCACTTTTCCATAACATTCACATCAATCTGACCTTCAAATATGAAAATATCAAAATTAACTTGTACCTTGAATGGGGTAGCGTCTCCAAAGCGACTACTTGAAGAATATGCACCTGCTATTGTCATTAATCGTTGAAGGATTTGGGAAAAATTCTCCAACATCTCATTTGTGATATGTTGCGTGAGGGATTATATGAGAAACAAATTGATGGGACCTTATTCTCCCTCGTCTCTCTTTTCTTCCACTGTGGGAGGCCTCTTGGGCTAGAGAGAGTGGTTGTTCTCAAGAGAAACTGTCTCGAGACCCAACTCTTTATACTCCGACCTCGTTGGGGACATGCATTAAGAAAAAAGAAGGAGTAGCTTGATCTGATACCATTGATCCAGATTATTTTGAGAATGAAATGAAGACAGAAATACAATGATGAAATACACAGAGATATTGCAATACACATAGAGATACAACAATGCACAATTTTTATTAATGAGAGAAATGTACATAAACTATAAAAGTACAGAGTAAATGAACTCGCTATAATGGTGGCAACTTATCTCTAAGAAGACATATGATGGCTACACTCATTCACAAGAAGATAATTTTTACATAAATAAAATCCAAAAACCCTAACCCCGAAAGATGAAACACCAAAAGGTTTGCGGGCCCCGATGGGGGTAGTTGATACGTCAACTTCTCGAGGGTGTAACTTTTTCATA